>JAUMJK010001772.1:0-63086 GCA_033558105.1 Coccyzus lansbergi
GGTTTAAAAGGCGGGAACCTCCTTGGCGCATGCGCGGTCGGCGCCGCCGCCATTTTGTCTTCCTCCTTCTTCCTCCTCCTTCCGCCATTTTCTGCCAAAACCCCCCCCCCTTTTTTCCTAAATTCCTCCCCATGGCGCTGGTCTCGGCCGATTCCCGCATCGCGGAGCTGCTGGGGGAGCTGCACCAGCTCATCAAGCAGACGCAGGTAGCGAGAAAGGCTTTTTTTTCTCTCCACTTTTAGGAGGAGGTGTTGGGGAGGGAGGGGGAAGGGGAGGCCCCTTTCTCAAGCCCTCGTCCCTCTCCCCGCGGCAGGAGGAGAGGTCCCGCAGCGAGCACAACCTGCTCAACATCCAGAAGACGCACGAGAGGATGCAGACGGAGAACAAGAGTGAGGAGGAGAGAGAGAGAGAGAGAGAGAGAGAGACCAGGGGGTTGGGAGGGGGGGGGGGGGAGGGGGAGCGTCTCCCTCCTCGGGTTTGGGGGGGACTTGTCCGTGTCGTTTAGGGAGGGGGGAGGGGTCTCCTTCTGTGATTTTGAAGGACATTCCCTGTCGTTTGGGGTCTCCCTCTGTGATTTCAGGAACCTTCCCCGTCGTTTGGGGTCACCTTCCATGACTTTGGGGTCTCCCTCCGTGATGTTAAGGACCTTCCCTGTCACTTGGGGTCTCCCTCTGTGATTTTAGGGACCTTCCCTGTCATTTGGGGTCTCCCTCTGTGATTTTAGGGACCTTCTGTGTCATTTGGGGTCACCTTCCATGACTTTGGGGTCTCCCTCCATGATTTGAAGGACCTTCCCTGTCATTTGGGGTCTCCCTCCATGACTTTGGAGTCTCCCTCCATGATTTTAGGGACTCCTCATGTCATCTGGGCTCTCCCTCCGTGATTTTAGAGACCTTCCCTGTCATCTGGGCTCTCCCTCCACGACTTTGGGGTCTCCCTCCATGATTTTGGGGACCTTCCCTGTCATTTGGAGTCTCCCCCTCCATTTTGGGGTCTCCCCCTTAGATTTCAGAGACTCTCCCTGTCATCTGGGGTCTCCCTCCATGACATTGGGGCTCTCCCTCCATGATTTTAGAGACTCTCTGTGTCACTTGGGGTCTCCCTCCATGATTTTAGGAACCTTCCCTGTCACTTGGGGTCTCCCTCCCTGATTTTAGAGACTCTCCGTGTCATTTGGGGTCTCCCCCCTATGATTTCAGGAACCTTCCCCGTCGTTTGGGGTCACCTTCCATGATTTTGGGTTCTCCCCCCTTGATTTGAAGGACCTTCCCTGTCACTTGGGTTCTCCCTCCATGATTTTAGAGACCTTCCCTGTCATTTAGGGTCTCCCTCCATGACTTTGGAGTCTCCCCCTGTCTTTTGGGCTCTCCCTCCATGACTTTGGGGTCTCCCTCCATGATTTTAGGGACCTTTCCTGTCACTTGGGGGCTCCCTCTGTGATTTTAAGGACCTTCCCTGTCATCTGGGGGCTCCCCCCATGGTCTTGGGCTCTCCCCCCTTGATTTGAAGGACCTTCCCTGTCATTTAGGATCTCCCTCTATGATTTCAGAGACTTTCCCTGTCATTTGGGGTCTCCCTCCTTGATTTTAGGGTCTCCCCCTGTCATTTGGGGTCTCCCCCTTAGATTTTAGGGACCTTCCCTGTCATCTGGGCTCTCCCTCCATGACTTTGGGGTCTCCCTCCATGATTTTGGGGACCTTCCCTGTCAGTTGGGGTCTCCCCCTCCATTTTGGGGTCTCCCCCTTAGATTTCAGAGACTCTCCCTGTCATCTGGGCTCTCCCTCCATGACTTTGGGGCTCTCCCTCCATGATTTTAGAGACTCTCTATGTCACTTGGGGTCTCCCTCCGTGATTTTAGGAACCTTCCCTGTCATCTGGGCTCTCCCTCCATGACTTTGGGGACTCCCCATGTCATCTGGGGTCTCCCCCCTTGGTTTTGGGCTCTCCCTCCGTGGTTTTAGAGCCTTTCCATGTCATCTGGAGTCTCTCTCCGTGATTTTGGGTTCTCCCTCCATGATTTGAAGGACCTTCCCTGTCATTTGGGGTCTCCCTCCATGACTTTGGAGTCTCCCCCTGTCTTTTGGGCTCTCCCTGCATGACTTTGGGGTCTCCCTCCATGATTTTGGGGACCTTCCCTGTCATTTAGGGTCTCCCTCCATGATTTTAGGGGCTCCCCATGTCGCTTGGGGTCTCCCCCCTTGACTTTAGGGACCTTCCCTGTCACTTGGGGTCTCCCTCCATGATTTTAGGAACCTTCCCTGTCATTTGGGGTCTCCCTCCCTGATTTTCGAGACTCTCCGTGTCATTTGGGGTCTCCCCTCTGTGATTTCAGGAACCTTCCCCGTCGTTTGGGGTCACCTTCCATGACTTTGGGTTCTCCCTCTGTGATTTTAGGGACATTCTGTGTTCATTTGGGGTCACCTTCCATGACTTTGGGGTCTTCCTCCGTGATTTTAAGGACCTTCCCTGTCATTTGGGGTCTCCCTCTGTGATTTTAAGGACCTTCCCTGTCATTTAGGGTCTCCCTCCACGACTTTGGGGTCTCCCCCTCTGATTTTAGGGTCTCCCTCCCTGATTTTAGAGACTCTCTATGTCACTTGGGGTCTCCCTCCATGATTTTAGGAACCTGTCGTGTCATTTGGGGTCTCCCTCCCTGATTTTAGAGACTCTCTGTGTCATTTGGGGTCTCCCCCCTGTGATTTCAGGAACCTTCCCCGTCGTTTGGGGTCACCTTCCATGACTTTGGGTTCTCCCTCCGTGATTTTAAGGACCTTCCCTGTCCTTTGGGGTCTCCCTCTGTGATTTTAGGGACCTTCTGTGTCATTTGGGGTCACCTTCCATGATTTTGGGGTCTCCCCCCTTGATTTGAAGGACCTTCCCTGTCATTTGGGGTCTCCCTCCATGACTTTGGAGTCTCCCCCTGTCTTTTGGGCTCTCCCTGCATGACTTTGGGGTCTCCCTCCATGATTTTAGGGACCTTCCCTGTCATTTAGGGTCTCCCTCTGTGATTTTAGGGACCTTCTGTGTCATCTGGGGTCACCTTCCATGACTTTGGGGTCTCCCTCCGTGATTTTAAGGACCTTCCCTGTCATTTAGGGTCTCCCTCCACGACTTTGGATTCTCCCTCCATGATTTGAAGGACCTTCCCTGTCATTTGGGGTCTCCCTCTGTGATTTGAAGGACCTTCCCTGTCATTTAGGGTCTCCCTCCACGACTTTGGGGTCTCCCCCTCTGATTTTAGGGTCTCCCTCCATGATTTTAGGGACTCTCTATGTCACTTGGGGTCTCCCTCCATGATTTTAGGAACTTTCCTTGTCATTTGGGGTCTCCCTCCCTGATTTTAGAGACTCTCTGTGTCATTTGGGGTCTCCCCCCTATGATTTCAGGAACCTTCCCCGTCGTTTGGGGTCACCTTCCATGATTTTGGGTTCTCCCTCCATGATTTTAAGGACCTTCCCTGTCATTTGGGTTCTCCCTCCATGATTTCAGAGACCTTCCCTGTCATTTAGGGTCTCCCTCCATGACTTTGGAGTCTCCCCCTGTCTTTTGGGCTCTCCCTGCATGACTTTGGGTTCTCCCTCCATGATTTTAGGGACCTTCCCTGTCATTTGGGGTCTCCCTCTGTGATTTTAGGGACCTTCTGTGTCATTTGGGGTCACCTTCCATGACTTTGGGGTCTCCCTCCGTGATTTTAAGGACCTTCCCTGTCACTTGGGGTCTCCCTCCACGACTTTGGGGTCTCCCCCTCTGATTTTAGGGTCTCCCTCCCTGATTTTAGAGACTCTCTATGTCACTTGGGGTCTCCCTCCATGATTTTAGGAACCTTCCCTGTCATTTGGGGTCACCTTCCATGACTTTGGGGTCTCCCTCCATGATGTTAAGGACCTTCCCTGTCATTTGGGGTCACCTTCCATGATTTCAGAGACCTTCTGTGTCATTTGGGGTCACCTTCCATGACTTTGGGTTCTCCCTCCATGATGTTAAGGACCTTCCCTGTCATTTAGGGTCTCCCTCCATGACTTTGGAGTCTCCCCCTGTCTTTTGGGCTCTCCCTGCATGTCATTTGGGGTCTCCCTCCATGATTTTGGGGACCTTCCCTGTCACTTGGGGTCTCCCTCCATGATTTTAGGGGCTCCCCATGTTGCTTGGGGTCTCCCCCCTTGACTTTAGGGACCTTCCCTGTCACTTGGGGTCTCCCCCCTTGATTTTAGGGGCTCCCCCTGTCATTTTAGGGTCTCCCTCCCTGATTTTCGAGACTCTCTGTGTCACTTGGGGTCTCCCTCCCTACTTTTAGGGGTCTCTCCCCGTGATCTTAAGGACCTTCCCTGTCATTTGGGGTCTCCCCCTCCATTTTGGGGTCTCCCCCTTAGATTTCAGAGACTCTCCCTGTCATTTGGGCTCTCCCTCCATGACTTTGGGGTCTCCCTCCATGATTTTAGAGACTCTCTATGTCACTTGGGGTCTCCCTCCCTGATTTTAGAGACTCTCCGTGTCATTTGGGGTCTCCCCCCTGTGATTTCAGGAACCTTCCCCGTCGTTTGGGGTCACCTTCCATGACTTTGGGGTCTCCCCCCTTGATTTGAAGGACCTTCCCTGTCCTTTGGGGTCTCCCTCTGTGATTTTAGGGACCTTCCCTGTCATTTGGGGTCACCTTCCATGACTTTGGGGTCTCCCTCCTTGATTTGAAGGACCTTCCCTGTCATTTGGGGTCTCCCTCCATGACTTTGGAGTCTCCCCCTGTCTTTTGGGCTCTCCCTGCATGACTTTGGGGTCTCCCTCCATGATTTTAGGGACCTTCCCTGTCATTTAGGGTCTCCCTCTGTGATTTTAGGGACCTTCTGTGTCATCTGGGGTCACCTTCCATGACTTTGGGTTCTCCCTCCATGATTTGAAGGACCTTCCCTGTCATTTAGGATCTCCCTCTATGATTTCAGAGACTTTCCCTGTCATTTGGGGTCTCCCTCTGTGATTTTAGGGACCTTCTGTGTCATTTGGGGTCACCTTCCATGATTTTGGGGTCTCCCCCCTTGATTTGAAGGACCTTCCCTGTCATTTGGGGTCTCCCTCTGTGTTTTTAGGGACCTTCCCTGTCACTTGGGGTCTCCCTCCATGACTTTGGGGTCTCCCCCTCTGATTTTAGGGTCTCCCTCCATGATTTTAGGGACTCTCTATGTCACTTGGGGTCTCCCTCCATGATTTTAGGAACCTTCCCTGTCATTTGGGTTCTCCCTCCGTGATTTGAAGGACCTTCCCTGTCATTTGGGTTCTCCCTCCATGATCTGAAGGACCTTCCGTGTCGTTTGGGGTCTCCCTCCCTGATTTTAGAGACTCTCTGTGTCATTTGGGGTCACCTTCCATGATTTTGGGTTCTCCCTCCGTGATTTTAAGGACCTTCCCTGTCATTTAGGGTCTCCCTCCATGACTTTGGGGTCTCCCCCTCTGATTTTGGGCTCTCCCTCCCTGATTTTAGAGACTCTCTATGTCGCTTGGGGTCTCCCTCCGTGATTTTAGGAACCTTCCCTGTCATCTGGGCTCTCCCTCCATGACTTTGGGGACTCCCCATGTCATCTGGGGTCTCCCCCCTTGGTTTTGGGCTCTCCCTCCGTGGTTTTAGAGCCTTTCCATGTCATCTGGAGTCTCTCTCCGTGACTTTGGGGTCTCCCTCCATGATTTTAGAGACTCTCTATGTCACTTGGGGTCTCCCTCCCTGATTTTAGAGACTCTCTGTGTCATTTGGGGTCTCCCCCCTGTGATTTCAGGAACCTTCCCCGTCGTTTGGGGTCACCTTCCATGACTTTGGGGTCTCCCCCCTTGATTTGAAGGACCTTCCCTGTCCTTTAGGGTCTCCCTCCGTGATTTTAGAGACTCTCTGTGTCATTTGGGGTCACCTTCCATGACTTTGGGGTCTCCCTCCATGATTTCAGAGACCTTCCCTGTCATTTAGGGTCTCCCTCCATGACTTTGGGGTCTCCCCCTCTGATTTTAGGGTCTCCCTCCCTGATTTTAGGGACTCTCTATGTCACTTGGGGTCTCCCTCCATGATTTTAGGAACCTTCCCTGTCATTTGGGGTCACCTTCCATGATTTTGGGGTCTCCCCCCTTGATTTGAAGGACCTTTCCTGTCGTTTGGGCTCTCCCTGCATGACTTTGGGGTCTCCCTCTGTGATTTGAAGGACCTTCCCTGTCATTTGGGTTCTCCCTCTGTGATTTTAAGGACCTTCCCTGTCATTTAGGGTCTCCCTCCACGACTTTGGGTTCTCCCCCTCTGATTTTAGGGTCTCCCTCCCTGATTTTAGAGACTCTCTATGTCACTTGGGGTCTCCCTCCATGATTTTAGGGACCTTCCCTGTCATTTGGGGTCTCCCTCCATGATTTTAGGGACCTTCCCTGTCACTTGGGGTCTCCCTCCATGATTTTAGGGACCTTCCCTGTCATTTGGGGTCTCCCTCCATGACTTTGGGGTCTCCCTCCATGATTTTGGGGACCTTCCCTGTCATTTAGGGTCTCCCTCCATGACTTTGGAGTCTCCCCCTGTCTTTTGGGCTCTCCCTGCATGACTTTGGGGTCTCCCCCCTTGACTTTAGGGTCCTTCCCTGTCGCTTGGGGTCTCCCCCGTGGGTTCTGGGGTCTCCCCCGTGGGTCTCGGGGTCCCCTTGACCCCCCCTTTCCCCCCCCCCCAGTCTCCCCCTATTACAGGACGAAGCTTCGAGGGCTCTACACGACGGCCAAGGCCGACGCGGAGGCCGAGTGCAAGTATGGAGCCCAAAAGCCCCTCCCCCTGAACCCCAAATCTCCGTCTTTGGGCCCCGAATCCTCCTCCATGTTGACCCCGAATCCTTCTCCTCTTCAGTGCCAAGTTCCTCCTTTCGTTGCCCTCAAGTTCCTCCTTTCGTTGCCCTCAAGTTCCTCCTCTCGTTGCCCTCAAGTTCCTCCTCTCGTTGCCCTCAAGTTCCTCCTCTCGTTGCCCTCAAGTTCCTCCTCTCGTTGCCCTCAAGTTCCTCCTCTCGTTGCCCTCAAGTTCCTCCTCTCGTTGCCCTCAAGTTCCTCCTCTCGTTGCCCTCAAGTTCCTCCTCTCGTTGCCCTCAAATCCCCTCATTTCCTTCCCCTCTTCCTCTCCCTCGTTTTCTCTCCCTTTTCCCAATTCTCTCTGTTTTCTCCCCGTTTCCCAGCATCCTCCGCAAGGCCCTGGACAAGGTGGCCGAGATCAAGTCCCTCCTGGAGGAGCGACGCATCGGTACCTCCTGCCCTCCCCCCCAGAACCCTCCCTCGGGCCCCAAAATCCTCCCTCAGATCCTCCATTTCCCCCTCAGACCCACGTTGTCCCCTCACATCCTCCATTTTCTCCCTCAGACCCACACATTCCCCCTCAGATCCTCCGTGTTCCCCCTCAGACCCACACATTCCCCCTCACATCCTCCGTTTTCCCCCTCACATCCTCCGTTTTCCCCCTCACATCCTCCGTTTTCCCCCTCACATCCTCCGTTTTCCCCCTCACATCCTCCGTTTTCCCCCTCACATCCTCCGTTTTCCCCTCTCAGACCCACATTATCCCTCAGACCCACTCGTTCCCCCTCAGACCCACTCGTTCCCCCTCAGACCCACTCGTTCCCCCTCAGACCCACTCGTTCCCCCTCAGACCCACTCGTTCCCCCTCAGACCCACTCGTTCCCCCTCAGACCCACTCGTTCCCCCTCAGACCCACACGTTCCCCCTCAGACCCACATTGTCCCCCTCAGATCCTCCATTTCCTGCTCAGATCCTCCACGTTCTCCCTCAGACCCACACTGTCCCCTCAGATTCTCCATTTTCTCCCTCAGACCCACACTGTCCCCTTCAGACCCACATGTTCCCCCTCAAATCCACCATTTTCTCCCTCAGATCCTCCATTTTCTCCCTCAGACCCACATTTACCCCCTCAGATCCTCCATGTTCTCCCTCAGATCCTCCATGTTCTCCCTCAGATCCTCCATGTTCCCCCTCAGACCCACACGTTCCCCCCTCAGACCCACATTTCCCCTCAAATCCTCCATTTTCCCCCCTCAGACCCACACGTTCCCCCTCAGACCCACACGTTCCCCCTCAGACCCACACGTTCCCCCTCAGACCCACACATTCCCCCTCAGACCCTCCATTTCCCCTTCAGACCTACATTGTCCCCTCAGATCCGCCCTTTTCCCCCTCAGATCCTCCATTTTCTTCCTCAGACCCACATGTTCCCCCTCAGATCCACCATTTTCCCCCTCAGACCCACACGTTTCCCCTCAGATCCTCCATTTCCCTCTCAGATCTGCCATATTACCCCTCAGACCCACATTGTCCCCTCAGACCCTCCATGTTCCCCCTCAGACCCTCCATGTTCCCCCTCAGACCCTCCATGTTCCCCCTCAGACCCTCCATGTTCCCCCTCAGACCCTCCATTTCCTGCTCAGATCCTCCATGTTCTCCCTCAGACCCACATTGTCCCCTCAGATCCTCCATGTTCCCTCTCAGATCCGCCATTTTCTCCCTCAGACCCACACGTCCCCCCTCAGATCCACATTATCTCCCTCAGACCTACATTGTTCCCTCACATCCTCCATTTTCCCTCTCAGACCCACACATTTCCCCCTCAGACTCACACATTCCCCCTCAGATCCTCCATGTCCCCCTCAGATCCTCCATGTCCCCCTCAGACCCGCCATTTTCCCCCTCAGACCCACGTTTTCCCCCTCAGATCCTCCATGTCCCCCTCAGACCCACATTGTCCCCCTCAGACCCTCCATGTTCCCCCTCAGACCCTCCATGTTCCCCCTCAGACCCTCCATGTTCCCCCTCAGACCCTCCATGTTCCCCCTCAGATCCTCCATGTTCCCCCTCAGACCCACATTGTCCCCTCAGATCCTCCATGTTCCCCCTCAGACCCACATTGTCTCCTCACATCCTCCATGTTCTCCCTCAGATCC
The DNA here is from genome assembly GCA_033558105.1 of Coccyzus lansbergi. Taxonomy (NCBI): domain Eukaryota; kingdom Metazoa; phylum Chordata; class Aves; order Cuculiformes; family Coccyzidae; genus Coccyzus; species Coccyzus lansbergi. The sequence goes on from JAUMJK010001772.1 coordinate 8,943, forward strand.
TCCATTTTCTCCCTCACATCCTCCACGTTCCCCCTCAGACCCACATTTCCCCTCAAATCCTCCATTTTCCCCCCTCAGACCCACATTATCCCTCAGATCCTCCATGTTCTCCCTCAGACCCACACGTTCCCCCTCAGATCCTCCATGTTCCCCCTCAGACCCACATTTACCCCCTCAGATCCTCATGTTCCCCCTCAGATTTGCCATTTTCCCCCTCAGATCCTCCATGTTCCCCCTCAGACCCACATTGTCTCCTCACATCCTCCATGTTCCCCCTCAGATCCTCCATTTTCTCCCTCAGACCCACATTGTCTCCCTCAGATCCTCCATGTTCCCCCTCAGATCCTCCATGTTCCCCCTCAGATCCTCCATGTTCCCCCTCAGATCCTCCATGTTCCCCCTCAGATCCTCCATGTTCCCCCTCAGATCCACATTGTCCCCTCAGATCTGCCATTTTCTCCCTCAGATCCTCCATGTTCCCCCTCAGACCCACATTATCCCCTCAGATCCTCCATGTTCTCCCTCAGACCCACACATTCCCCCTCAGACCCACACTGTCTCCTTAGATCCTCCATGTTCTCCCTCAGATCCTCCATGTTCCCCCTCAGACCCACACTGTCTCCTCAGATCCTCCATGTTCTCCCTCAGATCCTCCATTTTCTCCCTCACATCCTCCACGTTCCCCCTCAGACCCACACGTTCCCCCTCAGACCCACATTTCCCCTCAAATCCTCCATTTTCCCCCCTCAGACCCACATTATCCCTCAGATCCTCCATGTTCTCCCTCAGACCCACACATTCCCCCTCAGATCCTCCCTTTTCTCTCTCGGACCCACACGTTCTCCCTCAAATCCTCCATGTTCCCCCTCAGACCCACATTTACCCCCTCAGATCCTCATGTTCCCCCTCAGATTTGCCATTTTCCCCCTCAGATCCTCCATGTTCCCCCTCAGACCCACATTGTCTCCTCACATCCTCCATGTTCCACCTCAGATCCTCCATTTTCTCCCTCAGACCCACATTGTCCCCTTCAGATCCTCCATGTTCTCCCTCAGACCCACATTGTCTCCCTCAGACCCACATTGTCTCCCTCATATCCTCCATGTTCCCCCTCATATCCTCCATGTTCCCCCTCAGACCCGCACGTTCCCCCTCAGACCCACATTTCCCCTCAGATCCTCCATGTTCCCCCTCAGATCCTCCATGTCCCCCTCAGATCCACATTGTCCCCTCAGATCTGCCATTTTCTCCCTCAGATCCTCCATGTTCCCCCTCAGACCCACACATTATCCCCTCAGACCCACACATTATCCCCTCAGACCCACACATTATCCCCTCAGACCCACACATTATCCCCTCAGACCCACACATTATCCCCTCAGACCCACACATTCCCCCTCAGACCCACACATTCCCCCTCAGATCCTCCATGTTCTCCCTCAGATCCTCCATGTTCCCCCTCAGACCCACATTGTCTCCTCACATCCTCCATGTTCTCCCTCAGACCCACACGTTCCCCCTCAGACCCACATTTCCCCTCAAATCCTCCATTTTCCCCCCTCAGACCCACATTATCCCTCAGACCCTCCATGTTCCCCCTCAGACCCACACATTCCCCCTCAGACCCTCCATGTTCCCCCTCAGACCCTCCATGTTCCCCCTCAGACCCTCCATGTTCCCCCTCAGATCCTCCATGTTCCCCCTCAGACCCACATTGTCCCCTCACATCCTCCATGTTCCCCCTCAGATCCTCTCTTTTGCCCTCAGACCCCCCACGTTCCCCTCAGACCCACGTTTGCCCCTCAGACCCACGCGTTTCCCCCCTCAAACCCTCCATTTTGCCCCTCGACCCCTCCATTTCCCCCGTCTCTTCTCCAACCCCCCGCTGCAGCGGCCAAGATGGCGGGGCTGTACAGCGAGGCCGAGCCGCCGCGCAAGACCATGCGCCGAGGGGTCCTGATGACGCTGCTGCAGCAGTCGGCCATGACGCTCCCGCTCTGGATCGGCAAACCCGGCGAGAAGTGAGCCTCCGGCCGCCATTTTGGGGTTGGGGGGGGGAGGAAAAACCACCTCCATTTTGGGCTCTTCGTCAACCTCCGTTCTCTCGTTTTCTCTCCCCAACCAGGCCTCCCCCTCTGTGCGGTGCCGTCCCGGCTGCCGGGGACTACGTAGCCAAACCCGGGGACAAGGTGGCCGCCCGGGTGAAGGCCCTGGAGGGCGACGAGCAGTGGATCTTGGCCGAGGTCGTCAGCTACAGCCACGCGGCCAACAAGTGAGGCCCAAAATGGCGGCGCCGGAGCCCGAACACGAGGCCTCTGAGCCAAAACGGAGCCCGTGACCTTAAATCCCGGACCCCAAACCCTCAGGTCCTGACCCCAAATGGAGCCTGAGGCCTAGATCTTGACCCCGAACCCTCAGGTTCAGGCCTGAAACCCTCAAGTTCTTGCCCCAAACCCTCAGATCCTGACCCTAAATGGAGCCTGAGGCCTAAATCCTGACCCCAAACCCTCAGATCCTGACCCCAAACCCTCAGATCTTGACCTAAAATGGAGCCTGTGGCCTTGATCCTGACCCCAAACCCTCAGATCCTGACCCCAAACCCTCAGATCTTGACCTAAAATGGAGCCTGTGGCCTAAATCCTGACCCCAAACCCTCAGGTTCAGGCCTGAAACCCTCAAGTTCAGGCCCCAGACCCTCAGGTTCTGACCCAAAATGGAGCCTGAGGCCTAGATCCTGACCACAGACCCTCAGATCCTGACCCCAAACTCTCAGATTCTGATCCAAAATGGAGCCTGAGGCCTAAATCCTGACCCCAAACCCTCAGGTCCTGACCCCAAATGGAGCTTGAGGCCTAAATCCTGACCCCAAACCCTCAGATCTTGACCTAAAATGGAGCCTGTGGCCTAGATCCTGACCCCAAACCCTCAGATCCTGACCCCAAACCCTCAGATCTTGACCTAAAATGGAGCCTGTGGCCTAAATCCTGACCCCAAACCCTCAGGTTCAGGCCTGAAACCCTCAAGTTCAGGCCCCAAACCCTCAGATCCTGACCCCAAACCCTCAGGTTCTGACCCAAAATGGAGCCTGTGGCCTAGATCCTGCTCCCAAACCCTCAGGTTCTGACCCAAAATGGAGCCTGTGGCCTAAATCCTGATCCCAAACCCTCAGATTCTGACCCCAAACCCTCAGGTTCTTGCCCCAAACCCTCAGGTTCTGACCCAAAATGGAGCCTGAGGCCTAGATCCCGACCCCAAACCCTCAAGTTCTGACCCCAAACCCTCAAATTCCTTTCTCTCCCTCAGGTACGAAGTGGACGACATCGATGAGGAAGGAAAAGAGTGAGTGATCCCTCGAAAACCCTCACTGGATCCCCCCAAAACCAGCCCTGAAGGACCCCAAATCCCTGGGAATGGCCCCAAAATCCCTCAGAATGGCCTTAAAATCCCTCAGAATGGCCTTAAAATCCCTCAGAATTGCCTTAAAATCCCTCAGAATTGCCTTAAAATCCCTCAGAATTGCCTTAAAATCCCTCAGAATTGCCTTAAAATCCCTCAGAATCGTCCTAAATCCCTCAGAATGGCCCCAAAATCCCTCAGAATTGTCCTAAATCCCCTGGAATTGACCCCAAATCCCTCAGAATCGTCTTAAATCCCCTGGAATTGACCGCAAATCGCTCAGAATTGTCCTAAATCCCTCAGAATTGCCTTAAAATCCCTCAGAATTGTCTTAAATCCTCTGGAATTGACCCCAAATCCCTCAGAATGGCCTTAAAATCCCTCAGAATCGTCCTAAATCCCTCAGAATCGTCCTAAATCCCTCAGAATCGTCCTAAATCCCTCAGAATGGCCCCAGAATCCCTCAGAATCGTCTTAAATCCCCTGGAATTGACCCCAAATCCCTCAGAATCGTCCTAAATCTCTTGAAATTGCCCCAAAATCCCTCAGAATTGTCCTAAATCCCTCAGAATCGTCCCAAATCCCTCAGAATGGCCCCAAAATCCCTCAGAATCGTCCTAAATCCCCTGGAATTGACCCCAAATCGCTCAAAATCATCTTAAATCCTCTGGAATTGACCCTAAATCCCTCAGAATCGTCCTAAATTCCTCAGAATCGTCCTAAAATTCCTCAGAATCGTCCTAAAATTCCTCAGAATCGTCCTAAAATCCCTCAGAATCGTCCTAAATCCCCTGGAATTGACCCTAAATCCCTCAGAATCGTCCTAAATCCCTCAGAATCGTCCTAAATTCCTCAGAATCATCCTAAATCCCCTGGAATTGACCCTAAATCCCTCAGAATCATCTTAAATCCCCTGGAATTGACCCTAAATCCCTCAGAATCGTATTAAATCCCCTGGAATTGACCCTAAATCCCTCAGAATTGTCCTAAATCCCTCAGAATGGCCCCAAAATCCCTCAGAATCGTCCTAAATCCCTCAGAATCGTCCTAAATCCCTCAGAATGGCCCCAAAATCCCTCAGAATCGTCTTAAATCCCCTGGAATTGACCCCAAATCCCTCAGAATCGTCTTAAATCCCCTGGAATTGACCCTAAATCCCTCAGAATTGTCCTAAATCCCCTGGAATTGACCCTAAATCCCTCAGAATCGTCCTAAATCCTTCAGAATCGTCTTAAATCCCTCAGAATTGTCATAAAATCCCTCAGAATCGTCCTAAATCCCCTGGAATTGACCCTAAATCCCTCAGAATCGTCCTAAATCCTTCAGAATCGTCTTAAATCCCTCAGAATTGTCATAAAATCCCTCAGAATCGTCCTAAATCCCCTGGAATTGACCCCAAATCCCTCAGAATCGTCCCAAATCCCTCAGAATCGTCCCAAATCCCTCAGAATCGTCCCAAATCCCTCAGAATCGTCCCAAAATCCCTCAGAATCGTCCCAAAATCCCTCAGAATCGTCCTAAATCCCCTGGAATTGACCCCAAATCTCACAGAATGGCCCCAAAATCCCTCAGAATCGTCCCAAATCCCTCAGAATGGCCTTAAAATCCCTCAGAATCGTCCTAAATCCCTCAGAATCGTCCTAAATCCCTCAGAATCGTCTTAAATCCTCTGGAATTGACCCCCAAATCCCTCAGAATCGTCTTAAATCCCCTGGAATTGACCCCAAATCCCTCAGAATGGCCTTAAAATCCCTCAGAATGGCCTTAAAATCCCTCAGAATGGCCTTAAAATCCCTCAGAATGGCCTTAAAATCCCTCAGAATGGCCTTAAAATCCCTCAGAATGGCCTTAAAATCCCTCAGAATGGCCTTAAAATCCCTCAGAATGGCCTTAAAATCCCTCAGAATGGCCCCCAAATCCCTCAGAATGGCCTTAAAATCCCTCAGAATGGCCCCCAAATCCCTCAGAATTGCCTTAAAATCCCTCAGAATTGTCCTAAATCCCTCAGAATGGCCTTAAAATCCCTCAGAATGGCCTTAAAATCCCTCAGAATGGCCTTAAAATCCCTCAGAATGGCCTTAAAATCCCTCAGAATGGCCTTAAAATCCCTCAGAATGGCCTTAAAATCCCTCAGAATGGCCTTAAAATCCCTCAGAATGGCCTTAAAATCCCTCAGAATGGCCTTAAAATCCCTCAGAATGGCCTTAAAATCCCTCAGAATGGCCTTAAAATCCCTCAGAATGGCCTTAAAATCCCTCAGAATGGCCTTAAAATCCCTCAGAATTGCCTTAAAATCCCTCAGAATGGCCCCCAAATCCCTCAGAATCGTCCTAAATCCCTCAGAATCGTCCTAAATCCCTCAGAATCGTCCTAAATCCCTCAGAATCGTCCTAAATCCCTCAGAATCGTCCTAAATCCCTCAGAATGGCCTTAAAATCCCTCAGAATCGTCTTAAATCCCTCAGAATCGTCCTAAATCCCTCAGAATGGCCCCAGAAACCCTCAGAATTGTCCTAAATCCCCTGGAATTGACCCTAAATCCCTCAGAATTGTCCTAAATCCCCTGGAATTGACCCCAAATCCCTCAGAGTCGTCCCAAATCCCTCAGAATTGCCCCAAAATCCCTCAGAATCGTCCCAAAATCCCCCATTTTGTTTAACCCTTTTGTCGCAGACGCCACACCCTGAGCCGTCGCCGCATCATCCCTCTGCCCCAGTGGAAAACCAACCCCGAGACGGACCCCGAGGCCCTGTTCCAGCGCGAGCAGCTGGTCCTGGCCCTCTACCCCCAGACCACCTGCTTCTACCGAGCGCTCATCCACGCTCCCCCCCAGCGCGTGAGTCCTCCCCGAAAAACGCCAGCGCAGCCTCACGGCCTGATCCAGGGCCTCACGTCCTCACCCCGAGGCCTCACGGCCTGATCTAAGGCCTCACATCCTCACCCCGAGGCCTCACGTCCTCACCCTGAGCCTCAAATCCTGATCTAAGGCCTCAGATCCTGATCCAAGGCCTCACGTCCTCACCCCGAGGCCTCACGTCCTGATCTAAGGCCTCAGATCCTGATCCAAGGCCTCACGTCCTCACCCCGAGGCCTCACGTCCTGATCCAGGGCCTCAGGTCCTCACCCTGAGCCTGAAATCCTGATCTAAGGCCTCAAATCCTCATGCCAAGGACTCAGGTCCTGATCCAAGGCCTCAGATCCTCACGCCAAGGACTCAAATCCTGATCTAAGGCCTCAGATCCTCACGCCAAGGACTCAAATCCTGATCTAAGGCCTCAGATCCTCACGCCAAGGACTCAGGTCCTGATCCAAGGCCTCAGATCCTCACCCCGAGGCCTCAGGTCCTGATCCAGGGCCTCAAATCCTCACCCCGAGGCCTCACATCCTGATCTAAGGCCTCAGATCCTGACCCTGAGCCTCAAATCCTGATCCAAGGCCTCAGGTCGTGATCCAAGGCCTCAGATCCTCACCCTGAGGCCTCAGATCCTCACGCCAAGGACTCAAATCCTGATCCTGAGGCCTCAGATCCTGACCCCGAGGTCTCAGGTCCTGATCCAGGGCCTCAGATCCTCACCCTGAGCCTCAAATCCTGATCTAAGGCCTCAGATCCTCACGCCAAGGCCTCAGGTCCTGATCCAAGGCCTCAAGTCCTGACCCTGAGGCCTCAGATTCTCACTCTGAGGCCTCAAGTCCTGATCCAAGGCCTTGAGTCCTCACGCCAAGGACTCAAATCCTGACCCTGAGCCTGAAATCCTGACCCTGAGCCTGAAATCCTCACCCCGAGGCCTCAGATCCTCACCCCAAGGCCTCAAATCCTGACCCTGAGCCTCAAATCCTGATCTAAGGCCTCAAATCCTCATGCCAAGGACTCAAATCCTGATCCAAGGCCTCAAGTTCTGACCCTGAGCCTGAAATCCTGATCCTGAGGCCTCAGATCCTCACCCTGAGGCCTCAGGTCCTGATCCAGGGCCTCAGGTCCTGACCCTGAGCCTCAAATCCTGATCTGAGGCCTCAGATCCTGACCCTGAGGCCTCATATTCTCACTCTGAGGCCTCAAGTCCTGATCCAAGGCCTCGAGTCCTCATGCCAAGGACTCAAATCCTGATCCAGAGCCTCAAATCCTGATCCAGGGCCTCAGATCCTCACCCCGAGGCCTCAGGTCCTGATCCAGGGCCTCACGTCCTCACCCTGAGCCTCAAATCCTGATCTAAGGCCTCAAATCCTCATGCCAAGGACTCAAATCCTGATCCAAGGCCTCAGATCCTGATCTCAGGCCTCAGATCCTGACCCTGAGCCTCAAATCCTGATCTAAGGCCTCAGATCCTCACGCCAAGGACTCAAATCCTGATCCAAGGCCTCAGATCCTCACGCCAAGGACTCAGGTCCTGACCCTGAGCCTCGAATCCTGATCTAAGGCCTCAGATCCTCACGCCAAGGCCTCAAATCCTGACCCTGAGCCTGAAATCCTGATCCTGAGGCCTCAGATCCTGATCCGGGGCCTCAGATCCTCACCCCGAGGCCTCAGGTCCTGATCCAGGGCCTCAGATCCTCACCCTGAGCCTCAAATCCTGATCCAAGGCCTCAGATCCTCATGCCAAGGACTCAAATCCTGATCCAAGGCCTCAAGTCCTGACCCTGAGCCTGAAATCCTGACCCTGAGGCGTCAGATTCTCACTCTGAGGCCTCAAGTCCTGATCCAAGGCCTCGAGTCCTCATGCCAAGGACTCGCATCTTGATCCAAGGCCTCAAATCCTGATCTAAGGCCTCAGATCCTCACGCCAAGGACTCAAATCCTGATCCAAGGCCTCAAATCCTGACCCTGAGCCTGAAATCCTCACCCTGAGCCTCAGATTCTCACCCTGAGCCTCAAATCCTCACCCCAAGGCCTCAAATACTTATTCTGAGGCCTCAGATCCTCACTCTGAGCCTCAAATCCTGATCTAAGGCCTCAGATCCTCACCCTGAGGCCTCAGATCCTGATCCTGAGGCCACAAATCCTGATCCTGAGGCCTCACATCCTCAGCCTGAGCCTCAAATCCCCCATTTCGGCCTCGAATCGGTGTTTTCCTGCCCCACAAGTCCCTTTTCTGCTCCCAAAGCCTCCTTTTCCTCCCTAAAAGCCTCACTTTCTGCCCCAAATGCCAGTTTTTCACCCCAAATCTCTGATTTTCACCCCAAATCTCTGATTTTTCCCCCCAAATCCCTGGTTTTCCCCCCAAATCCCTGTTTTTCCCCCCAAATCCCTGATTTTCGCTCCAAATTTCCGGTTTTGTCCCCAAATTTCCGGTTTTGGCTCCAAATCTCTGGTTTTTCACCCTAAATTTCCTGGGTTTGCCCCAAATCTCTGGATTTTTCACCCCAAACCTCTGATTTATGCCCCAAATTTCTGATTTTCGCCCAAACCTCTGCTTTCCCCTCCCCCCAAATCCCTAATTTTCCCCCAAATCCCATTTTTTTTATACCAAATCCCAAATTTTTCACCCCAAATCTCTGATTTTCACTCCAAATCCCTGTTTTCCCCCAAAATCTTCAAAGTTTTCCCCCCAAACCTCTGATTTTCACCCCAAAATCCCCATTTTTCCCCCCAAATCCCAGTTTTCCCCCCAAACCTCTGATTTTTCACCCCAAATTTCTGGGGTTTGACGCAAATTTCTGGGTTTGTCCCCGAACCTCTGGTTTTTCGCCCCAAATTTCCGTTTTTTTTGACACAAATTTCCGATTTTCACCCCAAGTTTCTGGTTTTTCCCCAAAAAATCTCTGATTTTTGATCCGAATCTCTTATTTTTCCCCCCAAATCCCAGATTTTCACCCCAAATCTATAACTTTTGCCCCAAATTTCCGATTTTCACCCCAAATTTCCGATTTTCGCTCCAAGTTTCTGGGTTTTGCCCCAATTTTCTGATTTTCGCCCCAAACCCCATTTTTTCCCCCCAAATCTCTGATTTTGACCCAAATCCCTGTTTTTTTCCCCCCAAATCCCACTTTTTCCCCACAATTTCCGGTTTTGTCCCCAAATTTCTGGGTTTTTTCCCCCAAATCCCAGGTTTTCCCCCCAAATCTCTCATTCTTGCCCCAAATCCCTGATATTTCACCCCCAATCCCACTTTTTCCCCCAAAATTACTGGTTTCATCCCCAAATTTCTGGGTTTTTTTCCCCCAAATCTCTGATTCTTGCCCCAAATCCCAGTTTTTCCCCCAAACTTCTGGTTTCGTCCCCAAATTTCAGGTTTTTCCCCAAAAAAACCTCTGATTTTCGCCCCAAATTCACGGGTTTGTCCCCAAATTTCTGGTTTTGTCCCCAAATCTCTGATTTTTACCCCAAATGTCCGATTTTCTGCCCCAAATTTCCAGTTTTGTCCCCAAATTTCTGGGTTTCGACCCCACATTTCTGGTTTTCTCCCAAAATCTCTCATTTTCACCCCAAGTCTCTGATTTTTGCCCCAAATTTCCAGTTTTGGTCCCAAATTTCTGATTTTCCCCCCAAATTTCTGGGGCTTTTTCCCCCAAATCTCTGATTTTCACCCAAAACTTTAATTTTCTGCCCAAATCCCTGTTTTTCACCCCAAATCCCCATTTTTTTGCCCAGATCCCAAGTTCTCCCCCCAAATCTCTGATTTTTGCCCCAAATTGCTCATTTTTTTGCCCCAAATTGCTCATTTTTTTGCCCCAAATTTCTCATTTTTGCCCCAAATTTCTCATTTTTGCCCCAGATTTCTCATTTTTGCCCCAAATCTCTCATTTTTGCCCCAAATCTCTCATTTTTTTGCCCCAAATTTCTCATTTTTTTGCCCCAAATTTCTCATTTTTTTGCCCCAAATTTCTCATTTTTGCCCCAAATTTCTCATTTTTCCCCCCAAATTTCTCATTTTTCCCCCCAAATTTCTCATTTTTGCCCCAAATTTCTCTTTTTTCCCCCCAAATTTCTTTTTTTTGCCCCAAATTTCTCATTTTTGCCCCAAATTTCTCATTTTCCCCTGAACTTCTCATTTTTCCCCCGAACTTCTCATTTTTCCCCTGAACTTCTCATTTTCCCCCCAAACTTCTCATTTTTTCCCCAAATTTCTCATTTTCCCCCCCAATTTCTCATTTTCCCCCCAAACTTCTCATTTTTCCCCCAAATCTCTCATTTTTCCCCCAAATTTCTCATTTTTGCCCCAAATTGCTCATTTGTTTGCCTCAAATTTCTCATTTGTTTGCCCCAAATTTCCATTTTTTGCCCCAGATTTCTCATTTTTGCCCCAAATCTCTCATTTTCCCCCCAAATTTCTCATTTTTTCCCCCAAATCTCTGATTTTCACGCCAAATTTCTCATTTTTCCCCCAAATTTCCATTTTTTGCCCCAAACTTCTCATTTTCCCCCAAACTTCTCATTTTCCCCCAAATTTCTCATTTTTCCCCCAAACTTCTCATTTTCCCCAAACTTCTCATTTTTCCCCCAAACTTCTCATTTTCCCCCAAACTTCTCATTTTCCCCCAAACTTCTCATTTTCCCCCCAAACTTCTCATTTTCCCCCAAACTTCTCATTTTTTCCCCAAATTTCTCATTTTCCCCCCCAATTTCTCATTTTTCCCCCAAACTTCTCATTTTCCCCCCAAACTTCTCATTTTTTCCCCAAACTTCTCATTTTCCCCCCAATTTCTCATTTTCCCCCCAAATCTCTCATTTTCCCCCCAAATTTCTCATTTTTCCCCCCAAATCTCTCATTTTTCCCCCAAATTTCTCATTTTTTTTCCCCAGATTTCTCATTTTTGCCCCAAATCTCTCATTTTTTCCCCCCAAATTTCCATTTTTTGCCCCAGATTTCTCTTTTTTGCCCCAGATTTCTCCTTTTTTTGCCCCAAATTTCTCTTTTTTTGCCCCAAATTTCTCATTTTTTGCCCCCAAATCTCTCCTTTTTGCCCCAAATCTCTCATTTTTCCCCCAAATTTCTTTTTTTCCCCCCAAATTTCCATTTTTTCCCCCAAATTTCTCATTTCCCCCCAAATCTCTGATTTTCATGCCAAATTTCTCATTTTTTCCCCAAATTTCCATTTTTTCCCCAAATTTCCATTTTTTGCCCCAAATCTCTCATTTTTTCCCCCCAAATTTCCATTTTTTGCCCCAAATTTCTCATTTTTTTGCCTAGATTTCTCATTTTTCCCCCCAACTCTCTCATTTTCCCCCCAACTCTCTCATTTTCCCCCCAAATCTCTCATTTTTCCCCCAACTTTCTCATTTTTTCCCCCCAAATCTCCCATTTTCGCCCCAACTCTCCCGTTTTCCCCCCAACTCTCCCCTTTTCCTGCCCGGATTTCTGACTTTCGCTGCCGTTTCAGCCTCAGGACGACTACTCGGTGCTGTTTGAGGACACGTCCTATGCCGACGGCTACTCCCCTCCCCTCAACGTGGCTCAGAGATATGTCGTCGCCTGCAGAGAGACCAAGAAGAAGTGATTTATTTGGGTTTGTTTTTGGTGTTTGGGGCCCAAACCGGAAGTGGCCGCCAGGAAGCGGAAGTGCCCGACCGGAAGTGCCCCTCCCCGCACCGGAAGTGACCTCCGGCGAGCAGAGAAAAGCAGGTTGAGGAGGTCTCAAGGAGGCCTGGGAGGGGCAAACCGGAAGTGGGGGGGTGGGGCAAACCGGAAGTGGGGCGGGAAAACCGGAAATGGGGCAGGCAAACAGGAAGCGGGGCGGGTAAACCGGAAGTGGTGGGTGGGGCAAACCGGAAGTGAGTATGGCAAACCGGAAGTGGGTATGGCAAACCGGAAGTGGGGGCGGGGGAAAGGGAAACGGGGGGGGGGGTGGGGCTTGCTGGGAAATACAGTGTGGGTGGGAATGGAGTAGCCGGAAGTGGGAGGCCAAGACCCGGAAGTGGGGTGGGGGCAAACCGGAAGTGGGGCGGAAAAGCCGGAAATGGGTGCGGGGAAGCAGGAAGTGGGGGGGAGGGAGATGCTTGGAAAGGAAAGAGAAGACCCGGAAGTGGCGCCGAAAAGCAGGAAGTGATGGCGTCCGAAACGGGAAGTGGGGAACAAGACCCGGAAGTGATGTCAGAGCCTCGGGAAGTGGATGAAGACGTGAGAGAAATTTTAATTGACAAAACAATAAAAATTATTTTCTTCGAAGTGGAAGCTGTTGCGGAGGCTTCAGGAGGGGCCTCGCAGGGTGGGGGAGGGGCCGTGGGTCTGACGGTGCCGACGGATCAGGTCACCCCACAGCAGGGGGTGGGAGCACCTGGGGGGCACAGACCCACAAGTGACCCTCCCAGACCCATAAGTGACCCTCATAGACCCATAAGTGACCCTCCCAGACCCTTAAGTGTCTCTCTCAGACCCATAAGTGACCCTCATAGACCCATAAGTGTCTCTCTCAGACCCATAAGTGCCTCTCCCAGACCTACAAGTGCCTCACTCAGACCCATAAGTGACCCTCATAGACCTATAAGTGACCCTCATAGACCTATAAGTGACCTTCTCAGACCCACAAGTGTCTCTCTCAGACCCATAAGTGACCCTCCCAGACCCATAAGTGACTCTCCCAGACACATAAGTATCTATCTTAGACCCATAAGTGACCCTCCTAGACCCATAAGTGTCTCTCTCAGACCTATAAGTGTCTCTCCCAGACCCATAAGTGTCTCACTCAGACCCATAAGTGACCCTCATAGACCCATAAGTGCCTCTTTCAGACCTATAAGTGTCTCTCCCAGACCAATAAGTGACCCTCTCAGACCCACAAGTGACCCTCCCAGACCCATAAGTGCCTCACTCAGACCCATAAGTGCCTCACTCAGACCCATAAGTGCCTCACTCAGACCCATAAGTGACCCTCTAAGACCCATAAGTGTCTCTCTCAGACCCATAAGTGACCCTCCCAGACCCATAAGTGACCCTCCCAGACCCATAAGTGTTTCTCTCAGACCCATAAGTGACCCTCATAGACCTATAAGTTCCTCTCTCAGACCCATAAGTGTCTCTCCCAGACCCATAAGTGACCCTCCCAGACCCATAAGTGCCTCACTCAGACCCATAAGTGACCCTCCCGGACCCATAAGTGCCCCTCCCAGACCCATAAATGTCTCTCCCAGACCCACAAGTGCCTCTCCCAGACCCATAAGTGACCCTCCCAGACCCACAAGTGCCCCTCCCAGACCCACAAGTGCCCCCCAACCCCCTCCCCGGAGGCGCCGCCCCCCCCCCCCCCCCGGCCTAGGCCCCGCCCACCTGGGGCAGGTTCCCCTGAGGGGCAGCAGGTGGTGGGTGTTTGGGGGCAGGAGGGTCCGGGCCAGGCAGGGGGGATGGGCGGCCAAGGGGCAGCGGGGGCAGCGCAGGGGGGGGAGGGGCGGATCCTGGGGGGGAGGAGTCGGAGACAAAAGGGGGAGGGGTCACACCCTCCCTTCCTCCCTCCCCCCCCACCCCTTAAGCTCCTCCCACCAGCTCGAAAGACCCACTTCAAGCCCCTCCCCCACCCCTTCAAGCCCCTCCCACCAACCCCAAACCCCCATTTCGAGCCCCTCCTCAACCCCTTAAGCCCCTCCCACAACCCCTTAAGCCCCTCCCCTTGCCCTCCAGCCCCTCCCCCACCCCTTCAAGCCCCTCCTCCCTCCCCAAACCCCCATTTCGAGCCCCTCCCCAACCCCTTAAGCCCCTCCCCCAACCCTTAAGCCCCTCCCCACCTCTTCAAGCCCCTCCCCCAGCCCCATAAGCCCCTCCCACCAACCCCAAACCCCCCCTTTCAAGCCCCTCCTCCCACCCCTTCAAGCCCCTCCCACCAACCCCATAACCCCCATTTCGAGCCCCTCCCCAACTCCTTAAGCCCCTCCCCCTGCCCTCCAGCCCCTCCCCCAGCCCCATAAGCCCCTCCCACCAACCCCAACCCCCCACTTTGAGCCCCTCCCCCACCCATTCCAGCCCCTCCCCCACCTCTTCAAGCTCCTCCCACCCACCCCAACCCCCTCTTCAAGCCCCTCCCCTTCCCCTTAAGCCCCTCCCCTTCTCCACTTTTCCCCCCTTTGCACTCACCTCATACCCCTCCCCGCAGAGGTCACATGACGCGCTGGGGGGCGGAGCCTCCTCCTCCTCCTCCTGCTTTTCCTCCTCCTCCTCCTCCTCAGGCCCCGCCCCCCCCTCCTCCACCACCACGTGGTCGGGGGGCGGGGGCCGCAGGGGGGGGAGGGGCGGCGGCCGCAGCCATCGGAGCCGCAGGGGGAGGCGGCTCCAGGGAGGAGCCCCCAGCAGGAGGGGGAGGGTCCGCAGGGCCCTTCCCAGAGGCCCCCGCGGCAGCCCCGCCCCCCGCTCCGCCCCTGCCCCACGGCCCCACCCGCGGCCTGCCCCACGGCCCAGCAGGCCCCGGAGGCGCCGAGAGCGACCGGGGTGTTGCCACGCCCACTCGAACTGGGGGGAGGGGCCAGGGACACACCCATAAGTGACCCTCCCTGACCCATAAGTGTCTCACTCAGACCCATAAGTGACCCTCATAGACCTATAAGTGACCCTCCCAGACCCATAAGTGTCTCTCTTAGACCCATAAGTGACTCTCATAGACCTATAAGTGACCTTCTCAGACCCATAAGTGACCCTCCCAGACCCATAAGTGTCTCTCTCAGACCCATAAGTCACCCTCATAGACCCATAAGTGACCACATCAGACCCATAAGTGTCTCTCAGACCCATAAGTTCCTCTCTCAGACCCATAAGTGACCCTCATAGACCCATAAGTGACTCTCCCAGACCCACAAGTGCCTCTCCCAGACCCATAAGTGTCTCTCCCAGACCCATAAGTGAACCTCATAGACCCATAAGTGACTCTCATAGACCCATAAGTGACCCTCATAGACCTATAAGTGACCCTCCCAGACCCATAAGTCACCCTCATAGACCCATAAGTGACCACATCAGACCCACAAGTGCCTCTCCCAGACCCATAAGTGACCCTCCCAGACCCATAAGAGAACCTCATAGATCCATAAGTGACCATATCAGACCCATAAGTGACCCTCCCAGACCCATAAGTGCCTCTCTCAGACCCATAAGTGTCTCTCTGACCCATAAGTGAACCTCATAGACCCATAAGTGACCACATCAGACCCATAAGTGACTCTCATAGACCCATAAGTGTCTTTCCCAGACCAATAAGTGACCCTCCCTGACCCATAAGTGACCCTCATAGACCTATAAGTGACCCTCCCAGACCCATAAGTGACCACATCAGACCCATAAGTGACCCTCCCAGGCCCATAAGTGTCTCTCCCAGACCCATAAGTTCCTCTCTCAGACCCATAAGTGACCCTCATAGACCCATAAGTGTCTCTCTCAGACCCATAAGTGACCCTCCCAGACCCATAAGTTCCTCTCTCAGACCCATAAGTTCCTCTCCCAGACCCATAAGCGTCTCTCCCAGACCCATAAGTGTCTCTCTCAGACCCATAAGTCACCCTCATAGACCCATAAGTGACCCTCATAGACCCATAAGCATCTCTTCCAGACCCATAAGTGACTCTCATAGACCCATAAGTTCCTCTCTCAGACCCATAAGTGACCCTCATAGACCCATAAGTGACCACATCAGACCCATAAGTGACCCTCTCAGACCCCTAAGTGACTCTCCCAGACCCATAAGTGCCTCTCCCAGACCCATAAGTGACCACATCAGACCCATAAGTGACCCTCCCAGACCCATAAGTGTCTCTTTCAGACCCATAAGTGTCTCTCCCAGACCCATAAGTAACCCTCCCAGACCCATAAGTGACTCTCCCAGACCCATAAGTAACCCTCATAGACCCATAAGTGTCTCTCTCAGACCCATAAGTCACCCTCTAAGACCCATAAGTGAACCTCATAGACCCATAAGTGACCCTCATAGACCCATAAGTGACTCTCCCAGACCCATAAGTCACCCTCTAAGACCCATAAGTGAACCTCATAGACCCATAAGTGACCCTCATAGACCCATATGTGACCCTCATAGACCCACAAGTGACCCTCCCAGACCCATAAGTCACCCTCTAAGACCCATAAGTGACCCTCATAGACCCATAAGTGACCACATCAGACCCATAAGTGTCTCTCCCAGACCCATAAGTGACCCTCCCAGACCCATAAGTGACCCTCATAGACCTATAAGTGACCCTCCCAGACCCATAAGTGACCCTCATAGACCCATAAGTGACCCTCCCAGCCCCACAAGTGCCCCTCCCCTCCCCCCTTCAGCCCCTCCCCCCCGCAGGCCCCGCCCCCTCTCACCCTGAGGGCTGCGATGGGGGAGGGGAAACCATAAACGAAGAGCTCCAGAGCCCTGGTCGGGGGGGGGGAGGGGGAGGGGCTCATTAACACAACCTCCTGAGGCTCCACTTAGGCCCCTCCCCCTCCCCTTTAACCCCTTCCCCACCCTCTATCCCCTCCCCCCACTCTCCAAACCCCCTTCCCTTCTCCATTTAACCCCTTCCCCACCCTCTATCCCCTCTCAGCCCCTCCCCCCTTGTAGCCCCTCCCCCCCTACCAGGGCCCGCCCCTGCTGGTGGCTCTGGCCCCGCCCCTGCCCCTCCCCCCGTTGTGCTGCCGCAGGCGCCGCTCGGGGCAGCTGGAGAAGCCGACGTAGCAGCGAGAAGAGGTGGGGGAGGGGCTCAGCGGCCGCAGCAGGTACACGCACAGCATCCTCCTCCTCCTCCTCCTCCTCCTCACGGAGAGACCCACAATGCCCTGCGGCTCCACCCCCCCCACCCCTCTCAGTGCCGCCTCCTTACCCACAATGCCCCTTGGTTCCACCTCCCGACCCCATTAGTGCCACCTACATTACCCACAATGCCTCTCGGCTCCACCTCCCGACCCACTAAGCGCCTCCTCGTTACCCACAATGCCCCTCGGTGCCCCCTCCCGACCCTCCCTGGCTGCCTACATTACCCATAATACCCCTCGGCTCAACTTCCCGACCCTCCTCAGTGCCTCCTCGTTACCCACAATGCCCCTTGGACCCGACCCCCTGACCCATTAGTGCCTTCTCTTTACCCACAATGCCCCTTAGGGGCCCCTCCCCAGCTGCCTGCGTTACCCACAATGCCCCTCGGCTTCACTTCCGGACCCCTCTCAGTGCCTCCTCATTACCCACAATGCCCCTCGGGGCCCCTCCACAGCTGCCTACATTACCCACAATGCCCCTCGGCTCCCCCTCCCAAACCCACTAAGTGCTACCTTGTTACCCACAATGCCCCTCGGTGCCCTCTCCCGACCCTCCCTGGTTGCCTACATTACCCACAATGCCCCTTGGCTCAACTTCCTGACCCCCTCACCTCAGTGCCTTCTCATTACCCACAATGCCCCTCGGCTCCATCTCCCAACCCCCTCAGTGCCTCCTCATTACCCATAATGCCCCTTAGGGGCCCCTCCCGACTGCCTACATTACCCACAATGCCCCTCGGCTCCCCCTCCCAAACCCCCTCAGTGCCTCCTCATTACCCACAATGCCCCTCGGCTTCCCCTCCCGACCCCTTCAGTGCCTCCTACATTACCCACAATGCCCCTTGGCTCAACTTCCTGACCCCCTCAGTGCCTTCTCTTTACCCACAATGCCCCTCGGGGCCCCTCCCGACTGCCTACATTACCCACAATGCCCCTCGGTGACACCTCCCAACCCCATTAGTGCCTCCTCCTTACCCACAATGCCCCTCGGCTCCCCCTCCCAAACCCCCTCAGTGCCTCCTCGTTACCCACAATGCCCCTTAGGGGCCCCTCCCGACTGCCTACATTACCCACAATGCCCTGTGGCGGAGCCTCCCCCCCATTCCCCCTCCCTCCTACCCACAATGCTTTGCACACCACCCTCTCCCCAAGCCCCGCCCACAAGCCTTTGGGTGCCTCCCGTCCCCCCCTCAAGGGCCTCGTTACCCACAGTGCCCTGCGGGGAAGGGAATGAGGGCAACCGGGAGGGACTGGGAGGGGATTGGGAGGGACTGGGAGGGACTGGGAGGGACTGGGAAGGGATTGGAGGGACTGGGAGGGACTGGGAGGGGATTGGGAGGGACTGGGAGGGGATTAGAAGAGACTGGGAGGGACTGGGAGAGACTGAGAGGGCACTGGGAGGCACTGGGAGGGGATTGGGAAGCACTAGGAGGGACTGGGAGGGACTGGGAGACACTGGGAGACACTGGGAGGGGATTAGAGGGACTGGAAGGCACTGGGAGGGACTGGGAGGAACTGGGATGGACTGGGAGGGACTGGGAGGGACTAGAAGGGCACTGGGAGGCACTGGGAGAGACTGGAAGACAGTGGGAGGCACTGGTAGTGTACTGGGAAGGACTGGGACAGACTGGGAAAGGACTGGGAGACACTGGGAGGGACTGGGATGGACTGGGAGGCACTGGGATGGACTGGGAAGGGACTGGGATGGACTGGGAGGCACTGGGAGGGGATTGGGAGGGACTGGGAGGGGATTAGAGGGACTGGAAGGCACTGGGATGGACTGGGAGGGACTGGGAGACACTGGGAGTCACTGGGAGAGACTGGAAGACAGTGGGAGGCACTGGGAGTGTACTGGGAAGGACTGGGAGGGACTGGGAGAGGACTGGGAAGCACTGGGAAGGGATTAGAGGGACTGGAAGGTGCTGGGAGGCACTGGGATGGACTGGGAGGCACTGGGAGGCACTGGGAGGGACTGGGAGGGGATTGGGAGGGACTGGGATGGACTGGGAGGCACTGGGAGGGACTGGGAAGGGACTGGGAGGCACTGGGAGAGGACTGGGAGGGGGTGGGAGGGGCGAGCCACGTCCTAATTATTGTCCCCGCCCCCTCATTAAAAGTCAGAGGCCTCATTAGCAAAAACTCCCTCGTTAAAGCTCCTACTGAGCGACGGGGGAGGGGCCAGGCCTTGCATTGGTTCCCAGGGAGGGGGAGGGGAGGGGTCAGCCCTGGGTCAGGGGCTCGGAGCTCTCTCCTGGCTCCTCCCCCTTCCCGTTAGGCTCCTCCCCTTTCTCCGGTGGCCCCTCCCCTCCAGGCCCCGCCCCCTCCAGGCGCTGCCGGTAGCCTCGACGGAAGAATCCGCACTGGGAGGGGGAGGGAGAGAGGTTAGAGGGGAAGCCACGCCCCCTCGCTTCCGGTTGCCCCGCCCACCGCTTCCCGTTGACCCCTCCCCTACCCCGTCCCCAGTTGCCCCTCCCACTCCTCTTCCCCTCCAAGGGGCCCTTAAGTCCCTCCCCCTCAGCCCCTCCCACTCCCTCTTTAGCCCCTCCCCCTCAGGACAAGGGCCTGTGGGGCTGGAGCTGTGGGGCTGGAGCTATGGGGCAGGACCTATGTGGTGAGATCTATGGGGCAGGAGCTATGGGGCGGGATCTATAGGGTGAGATCTATGGGGCAGGAGCTATAGGGTGAGATCTATGGGGCGGGATCTATGGGGTGAGATCTATGGGGCAGGAGCTATGTGGTGAGATCTATGGGGCAGGATATATAGGGTGAGATCTATGGGGCAGGATCTATAGAGTGAGATCTATGGGGCAGGATCTATGGGGTGAGATCTATGGGGCAGGAGCTATAGGGTGAGATCTATGGGGCTGGAGCTATGTGGTGAGATCTATGGGGCAGGATCTATAGGGTGAGATCTATGGGGCAGGAGCTATGTGGTGAGATCTATGGGGCAGGATCTATAGGGTGAGATCTATGGGGCAGGATCTATAGGGTGAGATCTATGGGGCAGGAGCTATGGGGCAGGAGCTATGGGGCTGGAGCTATGTGGTGAGATCTATGGGGCAGGATCTATAGGGTGAGATCTATGGGGCTGGAGCTATGTGGTGAGATCTATGGGGCAGGATCTATAGGATGAGATCTATGGGGCGGGGCCTATGGGGTGAGATCTATGGGGTGGGATCTATGGGGTGAGATCTATGGGGCAGGATCAATGGGGCAGGGATCTACGTGGTGGGATCTATGAGGCAGGATCTATGGGGCACAAGCTATGGGGCTGGAGTCTATGGAACAGAATCCATGGGGCAGGATCTATGGGGCGAGATCCATGGGGCAGGATCTATAGGGCGGGATCTATGGGGCACGATCTATGGGGCTGGGAGTATGGGGCAGGGATCCATGGGGCGGGATCTATGTGGTTGGATCTATGGGGCAAGATCCATGGGGCAGGATCTATGGGGTGAGATCTATGGGGCAGAGCTACGGGGCTGGGATCTATGGGGCAGGATCTATGGGGCACAATCTATGGGTTGAGATCCATGGGGCAGGATTTGTGAGGCAGGATCTATGGGGCAGGATCTAGGTGCTTGGATCTATGGGGCAGGATCTATGGGGCTGGAGCTATGGGGCAGGATCTATGGGGCTGGATCTATGGGGCTGGAATCTATGGGGCTGGATCTATGGGGCTGGATCTATGGGGCTGGAATCTATGGGGCAGGATCTATGGGGCAGGGATCTATGGGGCAGGGATCTATGGGGCGTGGCTAAAGGGAAGCGTGGGGGGCGTGGCCGCCGGAAGTGGGGAGGAGCCTGACCTTGGCGAGGAGTCCGACCAGGAGGAGGAGGAGGAGCAGCCCTCCCGCCCCTCCCCCCACCAAGATGGCGATGGGGGCGGAGCCTGAGAGCAGCTCCAGCTCAGTCACGCCCTGCGGGGGGAGGGGCCGGAAGTGAGGGGGGGGGAGAGAGAGAACCGGAAATGGAGGGAAATAGGGGAGGGGGAGGGGTCATGGGGGGGGGAAGGGGTGACCGGAAGTAGGGTGGGGGAGGGGTTTATGAGGGGAGGGGTGACCGGAAGTGATGTGGGGGAAGGGGTTTATTGGGGGGGGGGAGGGGGGGGATGCTTAGACCGGAAGTGGGTGGGGGAGGGGGTCAGGGGGAGAAAGGTAACCGGAAGTGGGTGGGGGGAGGGGCTTGAGGACCGGAAGTGGGGTGGGGGAGGGGGTCAGGGGGAGAAAGGTAACCGGAAGTGGGTGGGGGGAGGGGCTTGAGGACCGGAAGTGGGGTGGGGGAGGGGCGGTACCTGTGCTCCCAGAGCTTCGGGGTCGGCGGCGCTAAAGGCTTCTGGGGCCAGAACGAGGCGGAGGGCGGAGCAGAACCGGAAGTGGGCGGGACCCTGGGTGGGGAGGGGGGAGGGGGGGGAGAGCAGAACCGGAAGTGGCTGTGAACACGTGGAGGGGGGAGGGGGGAGGGGGAGGGGAGGGGAGGGGGAGGGGCTGTACCTGGAGGGTGGGGGAGGGGCTCAGGGTGGTCTCCATGACGACGAAGGTCGGAGCTTCCGGTGGGGGGAGGGGGGAGGGGCCGCACCGGAAGAGGCGGAGACCGTGGGGGGAGGGGCAGCCCTGGGGGAGGGGAGGGGGGAGGAGCCAGAAGTGACTCCCCAGCCCCATAAGTGGAGGTCCCAGCCCCATAAGTGACTCCCCAGACCCATAAGTGGAGGTTCCAGCCCCATAAGTAGAGGTCACCAGCCCCATAAGTGGAGGTTCCAGCCCCAAAAATGGAGGTTCCAGCCCCATAAGTGCAGGTTCCAGCCCCATAAGTGACTCCTCAGCCCCATAAGTGGAGTCCCCAGCCCCATAAGTGAGTCCCCAGACCCATAAGTGGAGGTTCCAGCCCCATAAGTGACTCCCCAGCCCCATAAGTGGAGGTTCCAGCCCCATAAGTGGAGTCCCCAGCCCCATAAGTGAGTCCCCAGACCTATAAGTAGAGGTCAACAGCCCCATAAGTGGAGGTCCCAGCCCCATAAGTGACTCCCCAGCCCCATAAGTGGAGTCCCCAGCCCTTAAGTGTGAGTCCTCAGCCCCATAAGTGGAGGTCCCAGCCCCATAAGTGACTCCCCAGACCCATAAGTGGAGGTCACCAGCCCCATAAGTGGAGGTTCCAGCCCCATAAGTGAGTCCCCAGCCCCATAAGTGACTCCCCAGCCCCATAAGTGGAGGTCCCCAGCCCCATAAATGGAGGTTCCAGCCCCATAAGTGACTCCCCAGCCCCATAAGTAGAGGTCCCCAGCCCCATAAGTGGAGTCCCCAGCCCCATAAGTGGAGGTTCCAGCCCCATAAGTGGAGGTCCCAGCCCCATAAGTGACTCCCCAGCCCCATAAGTAGAGGTCACCAGCCCCATAAGTGGAGGTTCCAGCCCCATAAGTGGAGGTTCCAGCCCCATAAGTGAGTCCCCAGCCCCATAAGTGACTCCCCAACCCCATAAATGGAGGTCCCAGCCCCATAAGTGGAGGTCCCCAGCCCCATAGCAGCCAATGTATGAGTTCCCTCCACCCCATAGTGACCCCTAAGTAAGGTCCCAGCCCCATAAGTGTGAGTCCCCAGCCCCACACATGTGGGTCGCCCTCCCCCCCCCCCTCCCCCCCCACCTCAGGCAGGCTGCGGTTCAGCTCCTGCCCCATAGCGACCTCGTCCCATTCCTCCTGCCCCACGGCCTCGCAGGCCCCGCCAGGCTCCTATGGGGCAGAGTTATGGGGTGGGTTATGGGGCTGCCCCACGGATTCCGTGGGGCAGGATGTGGGGGTGAAGGGGAGGGGGGGAGGGGCTCTCACCATGTGCACTTGGGGGGAGGTGATGTCGATGCCGTGGGGCAGCGTGTGGGGCAGGAGCAGGAGGGCCGAGAGCGACGGGAGGCGGCGGCTGTGGGGCAGAGGCCCCAGCGTCTCCAGCTGGGGGGGAAGATGTGGGGCGGGGGGTGGGGGGGGAGGGATTTGTGGGGCAGGGAGCTATGGGGCGGGGGCTATGGGGCAGGGTCTATGGGGCAGGACCCATGGGGCAGGATCTATGGATCAGGGTCTATGCACCAGGGTCTACAGAGCAGGATCCATGGGTCAGGATCTATGGGGCAGGATCTATGGGGCAGGGTCTATGGGGCAGGGTCTATGGGGCAGGGTCTATAGGGCAGGATCCATGGGTCAGGATCTATGGGGCAGGATCCATGGGTCAGGATCTGTGGCTCAGGATCTATGGGGCAGGACTCATGGGTCAGGATCTATAGGGCAGGGATCTATGGGGCACGATCTGTGGGGCAGGATCTATGGGGCAGGATCTATGGGGTCAGGATCCATGGGGCAGGATCTATGGGGCAGGGTCCATGGGTCAGGGTCCATGGGGCAGGATCCATGGGGCAGGGTCCATGGGGCAGGGTCCATGGGGCGGGATCCATGGGGCAGGATCCATGGGGCAGGATCTATGGATCAGGGTCTATGCACCAGGGTCTATAGAGCAGGATCCATGGGGCGGGATCTATGGGGCAGGGTCTATGGGGCAGGGTCTATGGGGCAGGATCCATGGGTCAGTACCTGTGGCTCAGGATCTATGGGGCAGGACTCATGGGTCAGGATCTATGGGGCACGATCTGTGGGGCGGGATCTATGGGGCAGGATCTATGGGGCAGGATCCATGGGGCAGGGTCTATGGATCAGAATCCATGGGTCAGGATCTATGGGGCAGGATCTATGGGGCACAATCTGTGGGGCAGGATCTGTGGGGCAGGATCTATGGGGCAGGATCTATGGGGTCGATCCATGGGGCAGGATCTATGGGGCAGGGTCTATGGGGCAGGATCTATGGGGCAGGGTCTATGGGGCAGGATCCATGGGTCAGGATCTATAGGGCAGGGATCTATGGGGCACGATCTGTGGGGCAGGATCTATGGGGTCGATCCATGGGGCAGGATCTATGGGGCAGGGTCTATGGGGCAGGATCCATGGGTCAGTACCTGTGGCTCAGGATCTATGGGGCAGGACTCATGGGTCAGGATCTATGGGGCACAATCTGTGGGGCGGGATCTATGGGGCAGGATCCATGGGGCAGGATCTATGGCTCAGGATCTATGGGGTCAGGATCCATGGGGGCAGGATCCATGGGGGCAGGGTCTATGGGGCACGATCTGTGGGGCAGGATCTATGGCTCAGGATCCATGGGGCAGGATCCATGGGGGCAGGATCTATGGGGCAGGGTCTATGGGTCAGGAGCCACGGGACAGGGTCTATAGGGCAGGGATCTATGGGTCAGGAGCCATGGGTCGCACTCACCCTATAGCGATGCTGCAGAGTCTTGCTCTGGGGGCTCTGGAGGCTGAAGTTGAGGTGTGGGGGGGAGGCCTGGTCCCTGTGGGGCAGAGGTCAGTGTGGGGGGGGGGGGGAGCTACGGGGCAGGCAGGGATCTATGGGGCAGGGATCTATGGGGCAGGGAGCTATGGGGCAGACCAGGCCGCGAGGACCCCCAGGTGGAAGTGCAGAGGCTCCGTCCAGGTCACGTTGTTGTCGCCTTCGGCCCCTGGAGCCTCATTAGTGCTGGGGGGAGAGAGGGGTCAGTGCCCCAGAGCGACCCATAGGGACCCCACAGAGATCAATAGAGACCCATAGAGACCCATAGAGATTCCATAGAGACCAATAGGGACCCATAGAGACCCATAGAGACTCCATAGAGACCCATAGAGACCAATAGGAACCCATAGAGACCCTAGAGAGACCCATAGAGACCCCTTAGAGACTCATAGAGACCAATAGAGAGACCATAGAGACCTATAGAGACCCATAGAGACCCCATAGAGACCAATAGGGACCCATAGAGACCACATAGAGACTAATAGAGACCCCATAGAGACCAATAGGGACCCATAGAGACCCATAGAGACTCCATAGAGACCCATAGAGACCAATAGGGACCCATAGAGACCCATAGAGAGACCCATAGAGACCTATAGAGACCCATAGAGACCCCATAGAGACCAATAGGGACCCATAGAGACCACATAGAGACTAATAGAGACCCCATAGGGACCCATAGAGACCCCATAGAGAAACATAGATACCCCAGAGAGACCCATAGAGGCCCCATAGAGACATCATAGAGACCCATAGAGACCAATAGGGACACATAGAGACCCATAGAGACTCCATAGAGACTAACAGAGACTCATAGAGACCCATAGAGACCCATAGGGACCCATAGAGACCCATAGAGACCAATAGGGACCCATAGAGACCCCATAGAGACCCCATAGATTGCCCCACAGCGCCCCGGGCCCCACCAGGTCACGGCGGCCGTCAGCCCCACGGCGTCGCCCCACGTCACGTTGTCCAGGACGTCGAAGGTCAGCTCCACCCGCAGCTGTGGGGCAGCCCCATAGATCCCTGCCCCACTGAGCTCATTCTCACAGAGCCCTGCCCCACATGTTCCCAGCCCCATAGCTCCCAGCCGCCCCCTAGATTCCCTGCCCCATAGCTCCTGCCCCATAGATTCCCAGCCCCACAGCTCCAGCCCCATAGATTCCCAGCCCCACAGCTCCAGCCCCCTAGATTCCCTGCCCCATAGCTCCTGCCCCATAGATTCCCTGCCCCATAGCTCCTGCCCCATAGCTCCTGCCCCATAGATTCCCTGCCCCACAGCTCCAGCCCCATAGATTCCCTGCCCCATACCTCCTGCCCCATAGCTCCCCAGCTCCATAGCTCCTGCCCCATAGGTCCTGCCCCATGGATTCCCAGCCCCACAGTTCCAGCCCCATGGATTCCCAGCCCCATAGCTCCTGCCCCACAGCTCCTGCCCCATAGATTCCCTGCCCCATAGATTCCCTGCCCCATAGCTCCTGCCCCATAGCTCCCCAGCTCCATAGCTCCTGCCCCACAGCTCCTGCCCCACGGATTCCCAGCCCCACAGCTCCCGCCCCACAGCACCTCCCATCCAGCGCGGAGCACGGGGCTCCCGAGGCTGCAGAGCAGGCCCCACGGCTGCCCCACGGCGTCCGCCTCTGCCCCACACGCCAGCGACGCGGCCACCGAGCCCTGGGGGGGTAAAAGGGAGAGCAGGGCCGCACCCCCGAGTGTGGGGCTGACCCCCAGCTCGGGGTCCTGACCCCCCCCAACAGGAGTCCTCCAGCCCCCAGAAGGGTGGGTCCTGCCCCCCAAGTGTGGGTCCCAGACCCCGGCATGAGTCCCCTGCCCCACAAGTGTGGGTCTCAGGTCCCCAATATGGGTCTCAGGTCCCCAGTATGGGTCCCAGCCCCCCAAGTGTGGGTCCCAGGTGCCAGTGGGAGTCCCCAGCCCCATAAGTGTGGGTCCCAACCCCCTAAGTATGGGTCCCAACCCCCAAGTGTGGGTCCTAACCCCCCCAAGTGTGGGTCTCAGCCCCCTAAGTATGCGCCCAGACCCCAGGATGAATCCCCTGCCCCATAAGTGTGGCTCCCAGACCCTCAGTATGGGTCCTGCCCCCTAAGTGTGGGTCTCAGCCCCCTAAGTATGCGCCCAGACCCCAGGATGAATCCCCTGCCCCATAAGTGTGGCTCCCAGACCCTCAGCATGGGTCCTGCCCCCCAAGTGTGGGTCTCAGCCCCCTAAGTATGCCCCCAGACCCCAGGATGAATCCCCTGCCCCATAAGTGTGGGTCCCAGCCCCCCAAGTGTGGGTCCCACTCACCCTCCAGGCCTTGGCCCTGCGCAGGGCCAGCCCCTGGCCGCTCCCCCCGACTTGTAGGGCTGCCCCATAGGCGTCGTCCCCGCGGTTCCGCAGCAGCAGCCGCGCCCCATAAGTGGCCGTGGGGCGCCCCACGTGCAGCCCCCGCCCCACGGCCACCGCCTCCAGCCCCACGTCCGCCTGGCACACCCCGTCCGCCCCACAGCTCTGCTCCAATGGGATCTGTGGGGCAGAGGGGAGGGGAGGGGAGGTGCTGGGACCCACGAGTGTGGGGCTGACCCCCAAGTGTGGGTCCCAGCCCCATAAGTGCGGGTCTGAACCCCAGTAAGAGTCCCCACAGCCCCATAAGTGTGGGTCTGAACCCCAATAAGTGTCCCCACAGCCCCCTAAGTGTGGGTCCCAGCCCCATAAGTGTGGGTCTGAGCCACAATATAGGTCCCTCTCGCCCCATAAGTGTGGGTCTGAGCCCCAGTAAGAGTCCCCACAGCCCCATAAGTGTGGGTCCCAGCCCCATAAGTGCGGGTCTGAACCCCAATAAGAGTCCCCACAGCCCCATAAGTGTGGGTCTGAGCCACAATAAGAGTCCCCACAGCCCCATAAGTGTGGGTCCCAACCCCCCAAGTGTGGGTCCCAGCCCCATAAGTGTGGGTCCTGCCCCCCACTGACCTCGAGGGAGACGCTGGGACTTGTGGGTCTCAGGACGGCTCCGGCACCGCGGGGCAGGCTCAGGGAGGCCACCAGCCGGATGGGGCTGATGGTGTCGTCCAGGCAGGGCTGCCCCATACGTGTGGGGCCGACCCATAAGTGGGGGGCCCAGCTCCCAGTATGGGTCCCCCTGCCCCCCAAGTGTGGGTCCAGCCCCATAAGTGTGGGTTTCAGCCCCATAAGTGTGGGTCTGACCTCCCAATATGGCTCATCCAGCCCCATAAGTGTGGGTCCAGCCCCATAAGTGTGGGTTTCAGACCCCAATATGGGCCCCAGACCCATAAGTGTGGGTCCAGCCTCCCAAGTGTGGGTTCCCCTGCCCCCCAAGTGTGGGTCCAGCCCCATAAGTGTGGGTTTCAGCCCCATAAGTGTGGGTTTCAGCCCCATAAGTGGATTCCAGCCCCATAAGTGTGGGTTTCAGCCCCATAAGTGGATTCCAGCCCCATAAGTGTGGGTTTCAGCCCCATAAGTGTGGATCTGACCTCCCAATATGGCTCCCCCAGCCCCCTAAGTGTGGGTCCCAGCTCCCAGTATGGGTCCCCCTGCCCCATAAGTGTGGGTCTGACCTCCCAATATGGGTCCCAGCCCCATAAGTGTGGGTCCAGCCCCCCAGGTGTGGGTCCCAGGGCCTCACCGGCAGGTGCAGCTCCTCCTGCAGGCACTCTGACTCCGCCCCCCCGGTCGGCCCCGCCCACTCGCGGCTGAGCCCCGCCCCCAGGCCGCCCCTCCCCCGCGCCCTCTGCGGCTCCAGCTGCACCCGGAACTCCAGGGGGGGAGGGGACACCCCTGGGGGGAGGAAGAAAGGGGAGGGGTCACGTGAGGGGGCGGGGCTAGAGGGAGGGGAGGGGCTAGAGGGGGAGAGGGAGCAGGTGGGGGTCACTTGACAGGGGTGGGGGTCACGTGATGGGGGTTGGGGTGACATGAGGGTCATGTGGGGGTCACGCGATGGGGCTTGGGGTCACGTGGGGGTCACATGATGGGGGTGGGAGTCATGTGATGGGGCTTGGGGGGGTCACGTGGGGGTCATGTGATGCCGTTTGGGGTCACAGTGAGGTCACAGGGTGGGGGTTGGGGGTCACGTGGGAGTCATGTGATGGGATTTGGGATCATAATGGGGTCATGTGATGGAGGTTGGGGTCATGTGATGGGGGTTGGGGTCATGTGGGGGTCACAGGGTGGGGGTGGGAGTAGTGTGATGGGGGTTGGGGTCGCGTGGGGGTCACGTGATGGGGTTGGGGTCACGTGGGGGTCACAGGGTGAGGGTTGGGGTCACGTGGGGGTCACAGGGTGGGGGTTAGGGTCACGTGGGGGGTCATGTGATGCAGTGTGGGGTCACAGTGAGGTCACAGGGTGGGGGTTGGGGTCATGTAGGGGTCACAGGGTGGGGGTTGGGGTCACGTGGGAGTCATGTGATGGGATTTGGGATCATATGGAGGTCATGTGATGGGGGTTGGGGTCATGTGATGGAGGTTGGGGTCATGTGGGGGTCACACGGTGAGGGTTGGGGTCACGTGGGGGTCACGTGATGGGGCTTGGGGTCACGTGGGGGTCACAGGGTGGGGGTCAGGGGGTCACCTGGAGGGGGGTTGGGCCTGGGGCAGAGCCGGAGGGTGAGGCTGGCTCCGGCCCCTCCCCCGCAGTCGACCTCCCGGGAAGGAATGGCCGAGGGGGAGGCCTCCAGGGTGGGGGAGGGGCGCAGGGTGGGCAGGGACCTGGGGGACAGGCAAGAGGAGGAGGTGTCATGGCCGACGCCAGGTCACGACCCCAACCCCCTCATCCCCATCCCTGTGACCCCAACATGGCCTCCGGGGCCCTGTGTCCATCCCCAGGTCCATCCCCCGGTCCCAGTGTCCATCCCCAGGTCCATCCCTAGGTCCCTATGTCCATCCCCAGGTCCCAGTGTCCATCCCCAGGTCCTTGTGTCCATCCCCAGGTCCATCCCCAGGTACCTCTGTCCATCCCTATGTCCATCCCCAGGTCCCAGTGTCCATCCCCATGTCCCTCTGTCCATCCCCAGGTCCTTGTGTCAATACCCAGGTCCCTGTGTCCATCCCCAGGTCCTTATGTCCATCCCTGTGTCCATCCCCAGGTCCCTCTGTCCATCCCCAGGTCCCTCTGTCCATCCCCATGTCCATCCCCATGTCCATCCCCAGGTCCCTGTGTTCATCCCTGTGTCCATCCCCAGGTCCTTGTGTCCATCCCCATGTCCCTCTGTCCATCCCCATGTCCATCCCCAGGTCCCTGTGTCCATCCCCAGGTCCATCCCCAGGTCCCTCTGTCCATCCCCATGTCCATCCCCATGTCCATCCCTAGGTCCCTGTGTCCATCCCTATGTCCATCCCCAGGTCCCTGAGTCCATCCGCATGTCCATCCCCATGTCCATCCCCAGGTCCATCCCCAGGTCCCTGTGTTCATCCCTATGTCCATCCCCAGGTCCCTATGTCCATCCCCATGTCCATCCCCTGGTCCCTATGTCCATCCCCAGGTCCCTGAGTCCATCCCCATGTCCACCCCCAGGTCCCTGTGTCCATCCCCAGGTCCATCCCCAGGTCCCTGTGTCCATCCCCAGGTCCATCCCCAGGTCCATCCCCAGGTCCCTCTGTCCATCCCCATGTCCATCCCCATGTCCATCCCCAGGTCCCTGTGTTCATCCCTGTGTCCATCCCCAGGTCCTTGTGTCCATCCCCATGTCCCTCTGTCCATCCCCATGTCCATCCCCAGGTCCCTGTGTCCATCCCCAGGTCCATCCCCAGGTCCCTCTGTCCATCCCCATGTCCATCCCCATGTCCATCCCTAGGTCCCTGTGTCCATCCCTATGTCCATCCCCAGGTCCCTGAGTCCATCCGCATGTCCATCCCCATGTCCATCCCCAGGTCCATCCCCAGGTCCCTGTGTTCATCCCTATGTCCATCCCCAGGTCCCTATGTCCATCCCCATGTCCATCCCCTGGTCCCTATGTCCATCCCCAGGTCCCTGAGTCCATCCCCATGTCCACCCCCAGGTCCCTGTGTCCATCCCCAGGTCCATCCCCAGGTCCCTGTGTCCATCCCCAGGTCCATCCCCAGGTCCATCCCCAGGTCCCTCTGTCCATCCCCATGTCCATCCCCATGTCCATCCCCAGGTCCTTATGTCCATCCCTGTGTCCATCCCCAGGTACCTCTGTCCATCCCTATGTCCATCCCCAGGTCCCAGTGTCCATCCCCACGTCCCTCTGTCCATCCCCATGTCCATCCCCAGGTCCCTCTGTCCATTCCCAGGTCCTTGTGTCCATCCCCATGTCCATCCCCAGGTCCCTGTGTCCATCCCTAGGTCCCCATGTCCATCCCCATGTCCATCCCCATGTCCACCCCCAGGTCCATCCCCATGTCCATCCCCATGTCCATCCCCAGGTCCATCCCCATGTCCATCCCCAGGTCCCTGTGTCCATCCCCATGTCCATCCCCATGTCCACCCCCATGTCCATCCCCATGTCCATCCCCATGTCCACCCCCATGTCCATCCCCCTGTCTCATCCCCTGAGGTGAGACCTGAGCAGGACGACAGCTCCTCGTGTCCCTACGGCCAGGTCCAGCAGCCCATCCCCCGTCAGGTCCCGAGCTCCGTCCAGGGCTGTCCCGAAGAAGCGCAGCCCTGGGGACACCTCCTGCCCCTGCAGGCGCTGCCCGGGGGGGACACAGAGGGACGGACGGACGTGGGACCGAGGTCAACCACCCAAACCCAACCGCACAGCTCCAGCAGCTCCAGCTCCTCCTTCTCCTCCAACCTTAGAGCTCCTTGAGCTCCAGCTCCTCCTTCTCCTGCAGCTCCACCTTCTCCTTGAGCTCCATCTCCTCCTTCTCCTCCATCTTTAGAGCTCCAGGAGCTCCAGCTCCACCTTCTCCTCCAGCTCCTCCTCCATCTTTAGAGCTCCAGCAGCTCCATCTCCTCCTTCTCCTCCTTCTCCTCCATCCTTAGAGCTCCAGGAGCTAAATCTCCACCTTCTCCTCCAGCTCCTCCCCCATCTTTAGAGCTCCAGCAGCTCCAGCTCCACCTTCTCCTCCAGCTCCATCTTCTCCTCTGTCTCCACCTTCTCCTCCAACCTTAGAGCTTCAGCAGTTCCATCTCCACCTTCTCCTCCAGCTCCTCCTTCTCCTCCATCCTTAGAGCTCCAGAAGCTCCAGCTCCACCTTCTCCTCCATCCTTAGAGCTCCAGAAGCTTCATCTCCACCTTCTGCTCCAGCTCCACCTTCTCCTTGAGCTCCAGCTCCACCTTCTCCTCCATCTAAAGAGCTCCAGGAGCTTCATCTCCACCTTCCTTCATCTCCACCTTCTCCTCCTTCTCCTCCTTCTCCTCCTGCTCCTCCATCTCCATCAGCTCCAGCTCCACTTTCTCCTCCAGCTCCACCTTCTCCTCCATCCTTAGAGCTCCAGCAGCTCCATCTCCACCTTCTCCTCCAGCTCCTCCTCCTCCTTGAGCTCCAGCTCCACCTTCTCCTCCATCTTTAGAGCTCCAGGAGCTCCAGCTCCACCTTCCTTCTTCTCCAGCTCCACCTTCTCCTTCAGCTCCAGCAGCTCAATCTCCTCCTTCTCCTCCATCTCCTCCTTCTCCTCTATCTCCTCCTCCTCCTTGAGCTCCAGCTCCACCTTCTCCTCCAGCTCCTCCTTCTCCTCCAGCCCCAGAGCTGCAGCAGCTTCACCTCCACCTTCTCCTCCAGCTCCTCCTTTTCCTCCAGCTCCAGGAGCTCCATCAGCTCCATCTCCTCCTCCTTCTCCTCCATCTCCTTGAGCTCCATCTCCTCCTTCTCCTCCATCTAAAGAGCTCCAGCAGCTCCAGCTCCACCTTCTCCTCCATCTCCACATCTCCTCGAGCTCCATCTCCTCCTTCTCCTCCATCCTTAGAGCTCCAGGAGCTCCATCTCCTCCCTTCTCCTCCAGCTCCACCTCCTCCTTCAGCCCCAGAGCTGCAGGAGCTCCACCTCCTCCTTCTCCTCCATCATCTCCACCTTCCTTCTCCTCCATCTCTAGCAGCTCCATCTCCACCTTCTCCTCCATCCTTAGAGCTCCAGGAGCTCCATCTCCTCCTTCTCCTCCATCATCTCCACCTTCTCCTCCATCTCCTTGAGCTCCATCTCCTCCTTCTCCTCCATCCTTAGAGCTCCAGGAGCTCCAGCTCCACCTTCCTTCTCCTCCAGCTCCACCTTCTCCTCCACCTCCACCTTCTCCCCCCTCCCCTGTCCCTTGAGGTCCCACCTGGCTGTAGGTGACGTCCAGTCCTCCCTCTTTGCCGGAGAAGATGTAGACGGCTCCTCTCTCCTGCTCCTCCCGAGGAGCTCCCACGGCCACCTCGGGCCACCCGTCCCCGTCCAGGTCCCCCAGAGCCGCCACGGAGGCCCCGAAGCCTCCCAGGGGGTGACCTGGGGCTCCCACCAGCTCCTCCCGCAGCACCAGCTTCTCCTGGAGGGATGAGAAGAGCTTCCTCAAGGTTTTGAGGCCTCGAGGGTTGAGTTTCCTCCGAGTTGAGGCTCCTCAAGGCCCTTTGAGGCCTCTGGGTTGAGGCTCCTCAAGGTTTTGAGGCCTCAAGGTTGAAGTTCCTCAAGGTTTTGGATGTTCCTCAAGGTTTTGAGGCCTCAGGGTTGAGGCTCCTCAAGGTTTTGAGGCCTCAAGGGTTGAGTTTCCTCCGAGTTGAGGCTCCTCAAGGCCCTTTGAGGCCTCAAGGTTGAAGTTCCTCAAGGTCTTGGATGTTCCTCAAGCTCTTGAGGCCTCAAGGTTGAGGCTCCTCAAGGTTTTGAGGCCTCAAGGTTGAGCTTCCTCAAGGTTTTGAGGCCTCAAGGGTTGAGTTTCCTCCAGCTTGAGGCTCCTCAAGGCCCTTTGAGGCCTCTGGGTTGAGGCTCCTCGAGGTCTTGGATGTTCCTCAAGCTCTTGAGGTCTCTGGGTTGAGGCTCCTCAAGGTTTTGAGGCCTCGAGGGTTGAGTTTCCTCCGAGTTGAGGCTCCTCAAGGCCCTTTGAGGGCTCCAGCTTGAGGCTCCTCAAGGTTTTGAGGCCTCAGGGTTGAGTTTCCTCCAGGTTGAGGCTCCTCAAGGCCCTTTGAGGCCTCAAGGTTGAAGTTCCTCAAGGTCTTGGATGTTCCTCAAGCTCTTGAGGCCTCAAGGTTGAGGCTCCTCAAGGTTTTGAGGCCTCAGGGTTGAGTTTCCTCCGAGTTGAGGCTCCTCAAGGCCCTTTGAGGCCTCCGGGTTGAGGCTCCTTGAGGTCTTGGATGTTCCTCAAGCTCTTGAGGTCTCTGGGTTGAGGTTCCTCAAGGTTTTGAGGCCTCAAAGTTGAGCTTCCTCAAGGTTTTGAGGCCTCAGGGTTGAGTTTCCTCCAAGTTGAGGCTCCTCAAGGCCCTTTGAGGCCTCCGGGTCGAGGCTCCTGGAGGTTCTGGGGTCTCCTCACCTGCTGCCAGTGGTGGAGCAGGACCTTCCCCCCTCGGCGACCGTCGTAGTGGTTGGGGACCCCGACCAGCAGAGCCACCGTCCCCTCCCCCTGCTCGAGGCCGCAGAGGGTGGCCCCGAAGTAGGAGCCGACCTGGAAGGGACCAGGACAGGTCACCGAGACCTCCTGCAGGAGATCCAGACCCACAGCTCCAGCAAAACCTTCCTTCTCCTCCAGCTCCTCCAGCTCCAGCAGCTCCAGCTCCTCCTTCTCCTCCATCCTTAGAGCTCCAGGAGCTCCAGCTCCACCTTCCTTCTCCTCCATCTCCTCCATCTCCACCTTCTCCTCCATCTCCAGGAGCTCCAGCTCCTCCTTCTCCTCCATCCTTAGAGCTCCAGCTCCTCCTTCTCCTCCATCTCCTCCAGCTCCTCAATCCTTAGAGCTCCAGGAGCTCCAGCTCCACCTTCTCCTCCATCTTCACCTTCTCCATCTCCAGCTCCTCCTTCTCCTCCATCCTTAGAGCTCCAGGAGCTGCATCTCCACCTTCTTCTCCTCCAGCCCCAGAGCTCCAGCAGCTCCATCTCCACCTTCTCCATCTCCACATCTCCTTGAGCTCCATCTCCACCTTCCTTCTCCTCCATCTTCACCTTCTCCTCCATCCTTAGAGCTCCAGGAGCTCCAGCTCCACCTTCTGCTCCAGCTCCTCCTTCTCCTCCAGCTCCAGAGCTCCTTGAGGTCTATCTCCACCTTCTCCTCCAGCTCCACCTTCTCCATCCTTAGAGCTCCAGGAGCTGCATCTCCACCTTCTCCTCCTTCTCCACCTTCTCCTCCATCACCTTGAGCTCCATCTCCTCCTTCTCCTCCAGCTCCTTCTTCTCCTCCAGCCTTAGAGCTCCAGCAGCTCCAGCTCCACCTTCTCCTCCATCTCCTCCTTCTCCTCCATCTCCTCCTTCTCCTCCAGCTCCACCTTCTCCTCCAGTCTTAGAGCTCCAGGAGCTCCATCTCCTCCTTCTCCTCCAGCTCCACCTTCTCCTTGAGCTCCTTCTCCTCCTTCTCCTCCATCTCCTCCTTCTCCTCCAGCCCAAGAGCTCCAGCAGCTCCATCTCCTCCTTCTCCTCCAGCTCCACCTTCTCCTCCAGCTCCTTCTTCTCCTCCAGTCTTAGAGCTCCAGGAGCTCCAGCTCCTCCTTCTCCTCCAGCTCCAGCTGCTCCATCTCCTCCTTCTCTTCCATCCTTAGAGCTCCAGGAGCTGCATCTCCACCTTCTCCTCCAGCTCCACCTTCTCCTTGAGCTCAATCTCCTCCTTCTCCTCCAGCCTTAGAGCTCCAGCAGCTCCATCTCCACCTTCTCCTCCATCTCCACATCTCCTTGACTTCCATCTCCTCCATCTCCTCCCACCTTAGAGCTCCAGCAGCTCCGTCTCCTCCTTCTCCTCCATCTCCACCTTCTCCTCCAGCTCCTTCTTCTCCTCCAGCCTTAGAGCTCCAGGAGCTCCATCTCCTCCTTCTCCTCCTTCTCCACCTTCTCCTCCAGCCCCAGAGCTCCAGCAGCTCCGTCTCCTCCTTCTCCTCCAGCTCCTCCTTCTCCTCCAGCTCCTCCTTCTCCTCCCTCCCCACCTTCTCCTTGACTTCTATCTCCTCCTTCTCCTCCATCTCCTCCTTCTCCTCCTTCTCCATCTCCACCTTCTCCTCCATCTCCTCCTTCTCCTCCATCCTCAGAGCTCCTTGAGCTCCATCTCCTCCTCCTCCTCCATCCTCAGAGCTCCTTGAACTCCATCTCCACCTTCTCCTCCATCTCCTCCTCCTCCTCCTTCTCCATCTCCACCTTCTCCTCCATCTCCTCCTCCTCCTCCATCCTCAGAGCTCCTTGAGCTTCATCTCCACCTTCTCCTCCATCTCCCCCTCCCCCTCCCCTCCCCCCCCTCCCCGTCCCACCTGCTCTCCCACCAAGGTCTGGAGGAGCCTCCACGCTCCGGTGGCCTCTGGTTCCTCTGGTTCCTCGGGCAGGACCCTGAAGACGACAACAGCTCCGACGTGGAGGTGCCGAGGAGCTCCGGCTGCCACCAGCGTCCTCTGCCCCACGCGCAGAGTGGCCAAGGAGTAACCTGGGGGGGACAACAACCACCTCAGCAGCAGCTCCCACCATCTCCAGACCCTCCAGGTTGGGTCCCTGAACCTCCAACTCGGGTCCTGAACCTCCAGGTTGAGTCCTGAACCTCTAGATTGAGTCTCAGAACCTTCAGGTTGGGTCTCAGAACCTCCAACTTGGGTCCTGAACCTTCAGGTTGAGTCTCAGAACCTCCAGGTTGAGTCCCTGAACCTCTAGATTGAGTCCCTGAATCTCCAGATTGAGTCCCTGAACCTCCAACTCGGGTCCTGAACCTCTAGATTGAGTCCCTGAACCTCCAGGTTGAGTCCCTGAACCTCTAGATTGAGTCCCTGAATCTCCAGATTGAGTCCCTGAACCTCCAACTCGGGTCCTGAACCTCTAGATTGAGTCCCTGAACCTCCAGGTTGAGTCCTGAACCTCCAGGTTGGTTCCTGAACCTCCAGGTTGAGTCCCTGAACATCTAGGTTGAGTCCCTGAACCTCCAACTCGGGTCCTGAACCTTCAGGTTGAGCCTCAGAACCTCCAGGTTGAGTCCCTGAACCTCTAGATTGAGTCGCAGAACCTCCAGGTTGGGTCCCTGAACCTCTAGATTGAGTCCCAGAACCTCCAGGTTGAGTCCTGAACCTCCAGGTCGGGTCCTGAACCTTCAGGTTGAGTCCCTGAACCTCCAACTCGGGTCCTGAACCTCTAGATTGAGTCTCAGAACCTCCAGGTTGAGTCCCTGAACCTCTAGATTGAGTCCCAGAACCTCCAGGTTGAGTCCCTGAACCTCTAGGTTGAGTCCCAGAACCTTCAGGTTGAGTCTCAGAACCTCCAGGTTGAGTCCCTGAACCTCCAGGTTGGGTCCCTGAACCTCCAACTTGGGTCCTAAACCTCTAGATTGAGTCCCAGAACCTCCAGGTTGAGTCCTGAACCTCCAGGTTGGGTCCTCAACCTCCAGGTTGAGTCCCTGAACCTCCAGGTTGAGTCCCTGAACCTCCAACTCGGGTCCTGAACCTCCAGGTTGAGTCCCTGAACCTCCAGGTTGAGCCTCAGAACCTCCAGGTTGAGTCTCAGAACCTCCAGCTTGAGTCCCTGATCCTCTAGATTGAGTCCCTGAATCTCCAGATTGAGTCCCTGAACCTCCAACTCGGGTCCTGAACCTCCAGGTTGGACCTCAGAACCTCCAGGTTGGGTCCCTGAACCTCCAGGTTGGGTCCCTGAACATCCAGGTTGAGTCCCTGAACCTCCAACTCGGGTCCTAAACCTCTAGATTGAGTCCCAGAACCTCCAGGTTGAGTCCTGAACCTCTAGATTGAGTCCCAGAACCTCCAGGTTGAGTCCTGAACATCCAGGTTGAGTCCTGAACATCCAGGTTGAGTCCCTGAACCTCCAACTTGGGTCCTGAACCTCCAGGTTGAGCCTCAGAACCTCCAGGTTGAGTCCTGAACATCCAGGTTGAGTCCCTGAACCTCCAACTCGGGTCCTAAACCTCTAGATTGAGTCCCAGAACCTCCAGGTTGGGTCCCTGAACCTCTAGATTGAGTCCCTGAATCTCCAGGTTGAGTCCCTGAACCTCCAACTCGGGTCCTGAACCTCCAGGTTGAGCCTCAGAACCTCCAGGTTGGGTCCCTGAACATCCAGGTTGAGTCCCAGAACCTCCAGGTTGGGTCCCTGAACCTCCAGGTTGGGTCCCTGAACCTCCAGGTTGAGCCTCAGAACCTCCAGGTTGAGTCTCAGAACCTCCAGGTTGAGTCCCTGATCCTCTAGATTGAGTCCCTGAATCTCCAGATTGAGTCCCTGAACCTCCAACTCGGGTCCTGAACCTCCAGGTTGGGTCCTGAACCTCTAGATTGAGTCCCTGAACATCCAGGTTGGGTCCCTGAACCTCTAGATTGAGCCTCAGAACCTCCAACTCGGGTCCTGAACCTCTAGATTGAGCCTCAGAACCTCCAGGTTGAGTCCCTGAACCTCCAACTTGAGTCCTGAACCTCCAGGTTGAGTCCCAGAACCTTCAGGTTGAGTCTCAGAACCTTCAGGTTGAGTCCTGAACCTCCAGGTTGGTTCCTGAACCTCCAGGTTGAGTCCCTGAACCTCCAACTCGGGTCCTGAACCTCCAGGTTGAGCCTCAGAACCTCCAGGTTGAGTCCTGAACCTCCAGGTTGAGTCCCTGAACCTCCAACTCGGGTCCTAAACCTCTAGATTGAGTCCCAGAACCTCCAACTCGAGTCCCTGAACCTCCAACTCGGGTCCTGAACCTCTAGATTGAGCCTCAGAACCTCCAGGTTGAGTCCTGAACCTCTAGATTGAGTCCCAGAATCTCCAGGTTGAGTCCCTGAACCTCTAGATTGAGTCCCAGAACCTCCAGGTTGAGTCCCTGAACCTCCAACTCGGGTCCTGAACCTCCAGGTTGAGCCTCAGAACCTCCAGGTTGAGTCTCAGAACCTCCAGGTTGAGTCCCTGAACCTCTAGATTGAGTCTCAGAACCTCCAGGTTGAGTCCTGAACATCCAGGTTGAGTCCCAGAACCTCCAACTCGGGTCCTAAACCTCTAGATTGAGTCCCAGAACCTCCAGGTTGGGTCCCTGAACCTCTAGATTGAGTCCCAGAAGCTCCAACTCGGGTCCTGAACCTCCAGGTTGAGCCTCAGAACCTCCAGGTTGAGTCCTGAACCTCCAGGTTGAGTCCCTGAACCTCCAACTCGGGTCCTAAACCTCTAGATTGAGTCCCAGAACCTCCAACTCGAGTCCCTGAACCTCCAACTCGGGTCCTGAACCTCTAGATTGAGCCTCAGAACCTCCAGGTTGAGTCCTGAACCTCTAGATTGAGTCCCAGAATCTCCAGGTTGAGTCCCTGAACCTCTAGATTGAGTCCCAGAACCTCCAGGTTGAGTCCCTGAACCTCCAACTCGGGTCCTGAACCTCCAGGTTGAGCCTCAGAACCTCCAGGTTGAGTCTCAGAACCTCCAGGTTGAGTCCCTGAACCTCTAGATTGAGTCTCAGAACCTCCAGGTTGAGTCCTGAACATCCAGGTTGAGTCCCAGAACCTCCAACTCGGGTCCTAAACCTCTAGATTGAGTCCCAGAACCTCCAGGTTGGGTCCCTGAACCTCTAGATTGAGTCCCAGAAGCTCCAACTCGGGTCCTGAACCTCCAGGTTGGGTCCTGAACCTCTAGATTGAGTCCCTGAACCTCCAACTCGGGTCCTGAACCTTCAGGTTGAGCCTCAGAACCTCCAGGTTGAGTCCTGAACATCCAGGTTGAGTCCTGAACCTTCAGGTTGAGTCCCAGAACCTCCAACTCGGGTCCTGAACCTTCAGGTTGAGCCTCAGAACCTCCAGGTTGAGTCCTGAACCTCCAGATTGAGTCCCAGAACCTCCAGGTTGGGTCCCTGAACCTCTAGATTGAGTCCCAGAACCTCCAGGTTGGGTCCTGCCCCTCCAAGTCGGGTCCCCCCCCCCCCCGACCCTCCGGCCCTGGTCCCAGAACCCCCCGGAGCTGTCCCTCCCACCCATGTAGGCGTCGGTGAGGTTGTCCTGCAGAGCCGGGTTGGCCACGAAGGTTTCGTTGTCGGCCTCCATCTCCACCAAACCTCCGGCCCAGTTGTCGGCTCCCACGGCCCCCGTCACGCGGTGACCCTGAGAGGACAGGGAGGGAGGGAGGGGACGACGGGGGCAGGAGAACCTCAGGGAGACTCCCAACCCTGAGGAGATCCAGCTCCACCTTCTCCTCCCTCCTTAGAGCTCCTTGAGCTCCAGCTCCATCTTCTCCTTCAGCCCCAGAGCTCCTTGAGCTCCTTCTCCACCTTCTCCTCCAACCTTAGAGCTCCTTGAGCTCCATCTCCACCTTCTCCTCCAGCTCCACCTTCTCCTTGAGATCAATCTCCACCTTCTCCTCCAACCCCAGAGCTCAAGGAGCTCCATCTCCACCTTCTCCTCCCTCCTTAGAGCTCCTCGAGCTCCAGCTCCACCTTCTCCTCCAACCTTAGAGCTCCTTGAGCTCCAGCTCCACCTTCTCCTCCAACCTTAGAGCTCCTTGAGCTCCTTCTCCACCTTCTCCTCCAACCTTAGAGCTCCTTGAGCTCCAGCTCCACCTTCTCCTCCAACCTTAGAGCTCAAGGAGCTCCAGCTCCACCTTCTCCTCCATCTCCTCCTTCTCCTTGAGCTCCATTTCCACCTTCTCCTCCAACCTTAGAGCTCCTTGAGCTCCTTCTCCACCTTCTCCTCCAACCTTAGAGCTCCTTGAGCTCCAGCTCCACCTTCTCCTCCAGCTCCACCTTCTCCTTGAGATCAATCTCCACCTTCTCCTCCAGCCCCAGAGCTCCTTGAGCTCCAGCTCCACCTTCTCCTCCACCTTCTCCTCCCTCCCCACAGCTCCAGCAGCTCCAGCTCCACTTTCCCCTCCATCCTTGGA
The DNA here is from genome assembly GCA_033558105.1 of Coccyzus lansbergi. NCBI lineage: Eukaryota > Metazoa > Chordata > Aves > Cuculiformes > Coccyzidae > Coccyzus > Coccyzus lansbergi. Next base: position 49,261 of record JAUMJK010001772.1, read on the forward strand.
GCTCCAGGAGCTCAATCTTCACCTTCTCCTCCTTCTCCTCCAGCTCCTCCTTCTCCTCCAGCTCCAGGAGCTCCATCTCCACCTTCTCCTCCAACCTTAGAGCTCCAGGAGCTCCAGCTCCACCTTCTCCTTGAGATCCATCTCCACCTTCTCCTCAATCTCCTCCTTCTCCTCCCTCCTTAGAGCTCCAGCAGCTCCAGCTCCTCCTTCTCCTCCAGCTCCAGGAGCTCCACCTCCACATTCTCCACCTCCACCTTCTCCTCCAGCTCCACCTTCTCCACCCTTAGAGCTCCAGGAGCTCCATCTCCACCTTCTCCTCCAGCTCCACCATCTCCTCCTTCCCCTCCAGCTCCACCTTCTCCTCCAACCTTAGAGCTCCTTGAGCTCCATCTCCTCCTTCTCCTCCTTCTCCTCCATCTCCTCCTTCTCCTCCATCCTTAGAGCTCCAGGAGCTTCATCCCCACCTTCTCCTCAATCTCCACATCTCCTTGAGCTCCATCTCCACCTTCTCCTCCAGCTCCTCCTTCTCCTCCATCCTTAGAGCTCCAGGAGCTTCATCTCCACCTTCTCCTCAATCTCCACATCTCTTTGAGCTCCATCTCCACCTTTTCCTCCTTGAGCTCCAGCTCCACCTTCTCCTCCATCCTTAGAGCTCCAGGAGCTTCATCTCCACCTTCTCCTCCATCCTTAGAGCTCCAGGAGCTTCATCTCCACCTTCTCCTCCATCTCCTCCTTCTCCTCCTTCTCCACCTTCTCCTCCAGCTCCATCTCCACCTCCTCCTCCATCTTTAGAGCTCCAGGAGCTCCATCCCCACCTTCTCCTCCAGCTCCACATCTCCTTGAGCTCCATCTCCACCTTCTCCTCCAGCTCCTCCTTCTCCTCCATCCTTAGAGCTCCAGGAGCTCCATCTCCACCTTCTCCTCAATCTCCACATCTCCTTGAGCTCCATCTCCACCTTCTCCATCCTTAGAGCTCCAGGAGCTCCATCTCCACCTTCTCCTCCAGCTCCTCCTTCTCCACCTTCTCCTCCAGCTCCATCTCCACCTCCTCCTCCTCCTCCATCCTTAGAGCTCCAGGAGCTCCATCTCCACCTTCTCCTCCATCTCCTCCTTCTCCACCTTCTCCTCCATCCTTAGAGCTCCAGCAGCTCCAACTCCTCCTTCTCCTCCAGCTCCACCTTCTCCTCCATCTCCACCTCCTCCCCCTCCCCCTCCCTCCCGCACCTCCAGGCCCCGCCCCCTCCCCCCCCCCCCCCCCCCCAGACCCCTCCATGTCCCTTACACGGACAACTCCGACACTCATCCCGCTCGAGCAAAGCTCCAGGTGGAACCTGTTGAGGTCGCTGGTGCCTGCAAGGAGAAGCCGCCGAGAAACCTCCTCAAGGCCCAGAGGAGACCCTCGAGCCCCCGAGAAGAGCCTTGAGGCCCAGGAGAAGCCCTCGAGCCTCCAGGAGACCTGGAGAAATGGCCCCGACGGAGACCTTCGATGTCGTAGATCTTGGCCTGGAGCTCCTGGAAGAGGCCCCGGAGCTTCTCGAAGCTGTCGAGGACCTTGACGAACTCCTCGCTGGGGCTGGAGGCGAATTGGCTCAAGTAGCCGCGGGTGTCGGGGCTCCCGAAGTTGTTGCCCACCTGGAAGGGGACGAGAGACGTCCAGGAGGTCCCGTCACCCTCAGCTTCCACATCCTGACCTTCTAGAACCTTCTTGATGTAGTTATGGAGTCCTGGAGGTCTCCAAACCTCATTTTGAACCTCTCAACCCCCATAATTAAAGCCCTAATGGAGGTTCCTGGAGGTCCCATCACCCTCAGCTTCAAAATCTTGGGCTTCTAGAACCTTCCTGATGTAGTTATGGAGTCCCAGAGGTCTCCAAACCCCATTTGGAACCTCTCAATCCTCATAATTAAAGCCCTAATGGAGGTTCTTGGAGGTCCCATCACCCTCAGCTTCAAAATCTTGGGCTTCTAGAACCTTCTTGATGTAGTTATGGAGTCCCAGAGGTCTCCAAACCCCATTTTGAACCTCTCAACCCCCATAATTAAAGCCCTAATGGAGGTTCCTGAAGGTCCCATAACCCTCAGCTTCCACATTGTGACCTTCTAGAACCTTCTTGATGTAGTTATGGAGTCCCAGAGGTCTCCAAACCTCATTTGGAAGCTCTCAACCCCCATAATTAAAGCCCTAATGGAGGTTCCTGAAGGTCCCATCACCCTCAGCTTCCACATCTTGACCTTCTAGAACCTTCTTGATGTAGTTATGGAGTCCCAGAGGTCTCCAAACCTCATTTGGAACCTCTCAACCCCCATAATTAAAGCCCTAATGGAGGTTCCTGGAGGTCCCATCACCCTCAGCTTCAAAATCTTGGGCTTCTAGAACCTTCTGGATGTAGTTATGGAGTCTCAGAGGTCTCCAAACCCCATTTGGAACCTCTCAACCCTCATAATTAAAGTCCTAATGGAGGTTCCTGAAGGTCCCATCACCCTCAGCTTCAAAATCTTGACCTTCTAGAACCTTCCGGACGTAGTTATGGAGTCTCAGAGGTCTCCAAACCCCATTTGGAACCTCTCAACCCTCATAATTAAAGCCCTAATGGAGGTTCCTGGAGGTCCCATCACCCTCAGCTTCCACATCGTACCTTCTAGAACCTTCTTGATGTAGTTATGGAGTCCTGGAGGTCTCCAAACCCCATTTGGAACCTCTCAACCCCCATAATTAAAGCCCTAATGGAGGTTCCTGAAGGTCCCATCACCCTCAGCTTCCACATCGTGACCTTCTAGAACCTTCTTGATGTAGTTATGGAGTCTCAGAGGTCTCCAAACCCCATTTTGAACCTCTCAACCCTCATAATTAAAGCCCTAATATAGATTCTTGGAGGTCCCATCACCCTCAGCTTCAAAATCTTGGGCTTCTAGAACCTTCTTGATGTAGTTATGGAGTCCCAGAGGTCTCCAAACCCCATTTTGAACCTCTCAACCCCCATAATTAAAGCCCTAATGGAGGTTCCTGGAGGTCCCATCACCCTCAGCTTCCACATCTTGACCTTCTAGAACCTTCTTGATGTAGTTATGGAGTCCCAGAGGTCTCCAAACCCCATTTGGAACCTCTCAACCCCCATAATTAAAGCCCTAATGGAGGTTCCTGAAGGTCCCATCACCCTCAGCTTCCACATCTTGACCTTCTAGAACCTTCTTGATGCAGTTATGGAGTCCCAGAGGTCTCCAAACCCCATTTGGAACCTCTCAACCCTCATAATTAAAGCCCTAATATAGATTCTTGGAGGTCCCATCACCCTCAGCTTCAAAATCTTGGGCTTCTAGAACCTTCTTGATGTAGTTATGGAGTCCCAGAGGTCTCCAAACCCCATTTGGAACCTCTCAATCCTCATAATTAAAGCCCTAATGGATGTTCTTGGAGGTCCCATCACCCCCAGCTCGGAGCTCCTGCCCCCCCCAAGACCCCCTTGAGGTAGTTGTGGGTCTCGGGGAGACCCAGGGCCTCACCCCGATGATGTAGCGCGTGATCCCGAGCTCCTCGGCCTCCCGGATGCTGTCGGGGTTGTCGTCGGTGGCGTCTCCGTCCGTGATGATGATGAGGACCTTCTTGGCCCCGGGACGAGCTCCCAGCTCCGGGCGGAAGACGGTGCGGCTGGAGAAGGTGGGGGGGGGGGGGGGAGGAGGCGGTTGTGGGGCAGCCGTGGGGCGGGAGGGACCTGCTATGGGGCAGGAGACTCGCAAGGATCAAGGGGTGAGTGGGGCAGGAACTCAACTCAATGAGACCCAATGAGAGCCAATGGGACCCAATGGGAGACAATGGGAGCCAATGGAACTCAATAGGAGCCAATGGGACCCAATGAAAACCAGTGAGAGCCAATGGGACCAAATGAGAGACAATGGGACTCCATGAGAGCCAATAGGACCCAATGAGAGCCAATGAGAGCCAATGGGAGCCAATGGGACTCAATAGGACTCAATGGGACTCAATGTGAGCCAATGAGAACCAATGGGAGCCAATAGGAGCCAATAGGAGCCAATGAGAACCAATGAGAACCAATGGGAGCCAATGGGAGCCAATGGGACCCAATGGGACCCAATGGGACCCAATGGGACCCAATGGGACCCAATGGGACCCAATGAGAGCCAATGAGAGCCAATGAGAGCCTCCAGGGCTGGTTGTGGGGCAGCTGTGGGGCAGCTATGGGGCAGGAGTAGGGTCTATGGGGCTCTGTGGGGCAGGACAGAGGATCTATGGGGCAGCTGTGGGGCAGGACAGAGGATCACGGGATCAGGAACTCAACTCAATGGGACCCAATGGGACCCAATGGGACCCAATGAGACTCAATGGGAGCCAATGGGAACCAATGAGAACCAATGAGAACCAATGGGATTCAATGGGACTCAATGAGAGCCAATGGGAGCCAATGGGACCAAATGGGACCAAATGGGAGCCAATGGGACCCAATGGGACCCAATGGGAGCCAATGGGAGCCAATGAGAGCCAATGGGACCCAATGGGAGCCAATGGGACCCAATGAGAGCCAATGGGAGCCAATGAGAGCCAATGGGAGCCAATGGGAGCCAATGGGACCTCCAGGGGTGGTTGTGGGGCAGCCGTGGGGCAGCTATGGGGCGGCCGTGGGGCAGGGGGATGCTCACGTGACGTAGGCGATGGCGGCGAAGGTGTCGGTGAGGCCTCGCAGCTGCTGGGGGTCCCCCAGGAGCTCTCGGGGTCGCGGCCGAGACGCAAAATCCCCCAGAGAGAAGTGGAGCTGGACGCCCGACGAGAACTGGACTGCCCCGAACTGCCCCATGGAGTGACCCATAGAGTGACCCATAGACACCATAGAGATCCATAGAGACCCCATAGAGACCCATAGAGACCCCATAGAGAGCCCATAGGGATACATAGAGCCCTAATAGAGACACATAGAGACACATAGAGATCCAATAGAGACCCATAGAGGCCCCATAGAGAACCATGGAGACCCCATAGAGACCCCATAGGGATACATAGAGACTCAAAGAGACCCAGAGAGAACCATAGAGACCCATAGAGCCACATAGAGACCCCATAGGGACCCATAGGGTCCCCATAGAGCACCATAAAGAACAGTAGAGACCCATAGAGACCCCATAGAGGTCCCATAGAGGTCCATAGAGATCCATAGAGAACCCATAGAGACCCCATAGAGAACCATAGAGAACCATAGAGATCCCGTAGTGCCCCATAGTGCCCCATAGAGACACACAGAGAGTCCATAGAGACCCATAGAGACACATAGAGACCCCATAGAGAGCCACAGAGAACCATAGAGACCCCATAGAGACACATAGAGTCCCACAGAGACTCATAGAGACCCCATAGGGACCCAATGGAGACCCCATAGGGACCCCATAGGGACCCAGAGAGGCCCCATAGACACCCATAGAGACCCCATAGAGATCCATAGAGACCCCATAGTGCCCCACAGAGACCCACATGGATGGAGGTGTTCTCCAACTTCTCCATCACGTCCACCATGAAGCTCCAGATGGCCCCGAACTGGACGCTGTTCATGCTGTTGGAGCCATCGAAGAGGAAGACGAGGTCGACGAGGCCTCGGAGGCAACCTGGGGGGGGGGGAGGGGGGGGGTAGAGCTGGGGGGGTCAGCCGGCCCCGTAGAGCCCACTCCTGCCCCACAACCACCCCTGGAGGTCCCATTGGGTCCCATTGGGTCTCACTGGGTCCCATTGGGTCCCATTGGCTCTCATTGAGTCTCATTGGGTCCCATTGAGTCTCATTGGGTCCCATTGGGTTGAATTCCGGCCCCATAGAGCCTCATAGAGAACCCATAGAACCCCATAGGGAGCCATAGAGACCCCATAGGGACCCCATAGAGCCCCATAGGGACCCATAGGGACCCTATAGAGCCCCACAGAGACTCCTAGAGATTCCATAGGTACCTATAGAGACCCTATAGAGACCCATAGAGCCCCCATAGGGACCCATAGAGATCCATAGAGACCCATAGAGACCCCATAGAGACCAATAGAGACCTATAGAGACCCTATAGAGACCCTATAGAGACCCATAAGGCCCCATAGAGACTCATAGAATCCTATAGGGACCCCATAGGGACCCCATAGAGACCCCATAGAGACCCCATAGAGACCCATGGAGACCAATAGGGACCCCTAGAGAGCCCATAGAGACCTTGGTATCCTGGGGCTCGTGTCTCCTGGGGGCGGAGGTTGGGGTCGAGGAGGACGCAGAGGCCGCTGCTGTAGACGTTGCGGTCGCACTCGCGGGTCAGGCCGGGGCCACAGACCTTGGATGGGGAAAGTGGGGGAAGGCGGCTACCAAGCTCCTCCTGGTGGCCACCAACCCCTCTGATGGCCACTGACCCCTCCTGGTGGCCACCAACCCCCCCTCAGTGGCCACCAACCCCCCCTTCAGTGGCCACCAACCCCCCCTCAGTGGCCACCAACCCCCCCTTCAGTGGCCACCAACTTCCCCCAAGACTCACGATGCTGTGGTTGCCATCTCGGGCCAGGCTCAGGCCCAGGTGGCTGCTGTTCCCTGTGGAGGGAGTGAAAACCGGAGTCAATCTGGAGTCAATCCATATCCGGAGATTCCCAACCCCCCAAGACAAGGCCCAGACGGGACCCGCAGATCAACCCGGAGCCTAATCCGGATCTGGATCCCGGTCCAGGTCCAGATCCTGATCCGGTTCCCACCCCAAGCGGCTCTGGACTGATCTGGTTGGGTCTGGTTTCTGACCTGGGAGGTCGAGGGCGTCGCAGGCTCCGGTGTCCACCTGGCACTCAAAGAGCCTCCCAGGAGCCTCTGGGGCTGCCACCAGGACCCTGCGGGAACCATAGAGACACATAGAGACCCCAGAGAGACACATAGAGGCCCCATAGAGAGCCCATAGAAACCAATGGGGCCCAATGGAGACCAATGGGGCCCAATGGAGACCAATGGGGCCCAATGGAGACCAATGGGACCAAATAGAAACCAATGGGACCCATAGAGACCAATGGGACCCAATGGAAACCAATGGGAACCAATAGAAACCAATGGGACCCAATAGAAACCAATGGGACCCAATAGAGATCAATGGGACCCAATAGAGATCAATGGGACCCAATAGAGATCAATGGGACCCAATGGAAACCAATGGGACCCAATGGAAACCAATGGGAACCAAGAGAGACCAATGGGAACCAAGAGAGACCAATGGGACCCAATGGAGACCAATGGGACCCAATAGAGATCAATGGGACCCAATAGAGACCAATGGGACCCAATAGAAACCAATGGGACCCAATAGAGATCAATGGGACCCAATAGAAACCAATGGGACCCAATAGAGATCAATGGGACCCAATAGAAACCAATGGGACCCAATAGAGATCAATGGGACCCAATAGAAACCAATGGGACCCAATAGAAACCAATGGGACCCAATAGAAACCAATGGGACCCAATAGAAACCAATGGGACCCAATAGAGACCAATGGGACCCAATAGAGACCAATGGGCCCCAATAGAGACCAATGGGACCCAATAGAGATCAATGGGACCCAATAGAGATCAATGGGACCCAATAGAAACCAATGGGACCCAATAGAGATCAATGGGACCCAATAGAGATCAATGGGACCCAATAGAGATCAATGGGACCCAATAGAAACCAATGGGACCCAATAGAAACCAATGGGACCCAATAGAGACCAATGGGAACCATAGAGAGCCCATAGGGAGCCCATTGAGACCCCATAGAGGCCAATAGAGAACCCATAGAGACCCATAGAGACCCCACAGAGATCCCATAGGGACCAACAGAGACCCATAGAGACCAACAGAGACCCATAGAGACCCCATAAAGACCCCATAGAGATCAATAAAGACCCATAGAGACCCATAGAGACCCCTGCCCCCCAGCCGCCCCCCAGCTGCCCCACACACCTGCCGCCGTGGAGCTGCAGGACGCGGTAGCCGAAGCTGGGGCTGCTGCCGTGGGTCAGGACGCGATGTGGGGCAGGGAGGATGTTGAAGGCGGCGCCGTGGGGCAGAGCTGGGGGGTTGGGGGGAGCAGAGAGGGGAGATGGGGGTCACTATGGGGCAGAGGGAGGGATCTGTGGGTCGCTATGGGGCAGGGGGGTGGATCTGTGGGTCGCTATGGGGCAGGGGTGGTGGATCTGTGGGTCGCTATGGGGCAGGCCCCACCCCACTTCCTTCCTCCCCCCCCCACACCCTCTATCAGCCTCAGGCATCCGGTTCCTGCCCCACAAGTGCCCCCCCCCACCCCTTTAGTGGCTTCCACCCCACACTTGTGGGGCAGAGGAGGGGTTGGGTTGTGGTGTCCCTGAGCCCCAGAGCGACGTGTGGGGCAGAGGGGGGGGAATGGAAGCCCTAGAGGTCCGAGAGGAGAAGGCTTCATAGAAACCCATAGAGACCAATAGAGACCAATAGAGACCCATAGAGACCCCATAGAGACCCCATAGGGACCAATAGGGACCAATAGGGACCCATAGGGACCCATAGGGACCCATAGGGACCAATAGGGACCCATAGGGACCCTATAGGGACCTATAGAGGCAGATAGAGACCTATAGAGACACATAGAGACCCATAGAGACCTCATAGAGACCCCATAGGGACCAATAGGGACCCATAGGGACCCATAGAGACTCCATAGAAACTCCATAGAGACCTATAGAGACCCCACAGAGACCCATAGGGACCAATAGAGATCCCATAGAGACCCCATAGAGACCAATAGGGACCCCATAGAGAGCCCATAGGGACCAATAGAGACTCCATAGAGACTCCATAGGGACCAATAGAGACTCCATAGAGACTCCATAGAGACCAATAGAGATCCATAGAGACCCGATAGAGACCAATAGAGATCCATAGAGACCCGATAGAGACCAATAGAGACCAATAGGGACCCCTAGAGACCAATAGGGACCCCTAGAGACCAATAGGGACCCATAGAGACCCCATGAACTCCAGGAGGGGAAGGAGAAGCCCTCAAGGTCCATGAGGAGAAGGCCTCATAGAGACCCATAGAGACTCCATAGAGACCCATAGAGACTCCATAGAGACCAATAGGGACCCATAGACACCAATAGGGACCCATAGAGACCAATAGAGACTCCATAGAGACCCCACAGAGACCAATAGGGACCCATAGAGACCCCACAGAGACCAATAGAGACTCCATAGAGACCCCATAGAGATCCATAGAGACCAATAGGGACCAATAGGGACCCATAGGGACCTATAGGGACCCATAGGGACTCCATAGAGACCCCACGGAGACCCCATAGAAACCAATAGGGACCCATAGGGACCAATAGAGATTCATAGAGACCCCATAGAGACCTATAGAGGCCCCATAGAGACCCATAGAGGCCTCATAGAGACCCCATGAGGGGATGGAGAAGCCCTCAAGGTCCATGAGGAGAAGCCCTTGAGCTCCATGAGCTCCAGGAGGGGAAAGAGAAGCCCTCAAGGTCCATGAGGAGATGGAGAAGACCTGAGGAGAAGCCCTTGAGCTCCATGAGGGGAAGGAGAAGCCCTCAAGGTCCATAAAGAGAAGGAGAGAAGCTCCAGAGAGGCCTCCATCCCCCTCCCCTCCCCCCCTTACCGGCCACCAGCAGCACCAGAACGAGGCTGTCGGCCGCCATCTTCCCACGCCCCTCCCCCCACCCCCTTCCTTCCGCAGCCTCCGTGGGGACCAGGGGGAGGTTGGGGGGGGGTGGGGCCCAGTAGGGTCCAGTAGGAACCAGTATGGGGAGAGAGGAAGCCAGAGGAGGAAGGAGGAGGCAGGAGAAGGTCAGAGGGATCCAGTAGAGACCAGTAGAGACCAGTAGGAGCTCATAGGGATCCAGTAGAAGCTCAGGTGGAACCAGTAGAGCCTCATCCAGACCCAGTAGGAACCAGTATAGACCAATAGAACTCATAGAGAACCAGTAGGAACCAGTAGAAGCTCATAGAGACCCAGTAGGAACCAGTAGAAGCTCATAGAGACCCAGTAGGAACCAGTAAGAACCAGTAGAAGCTCATGTGGATCCAGTAGGAACCAGTAGAGCCTCACCCAGACCCAGTAGGAACCAGTATAGACCAGGATGGAGCAGGAGAAGCCAGTGGGAACCAGTAGGAACCAGTAGAACCTCATGTGGGTCCAGTAGGAACCAGTGGAGCCTCACACAGACCCAGTGGGAACCAGTAGGAACCAGTAGAAGGTCATAGAGATCCAGTAGAACCTCAGGTGGAACCAGTAGGACCTCACACAGACCCAGTAGGAACCAGTATAGACCAATAGAACTCATAGAGAACCAGCAGGAACCAGTAGAAGCTCATAGAGACCCAGTAGGAACCAGTAGGAACCAGTAGAAGCTCATCCAGACCCAGTAGGAACCAGTAGGAACCAGTATGGAGCACAAGGAGTCAATAGGAACCAGTAGGAACCAGTAGGAACCAGTAGGAACCTCATAGAGACCCAGTAGGAACCAGTAGAACCTCAGGAGGATCCAGTAGGAACCGGTAGGACCTCACATGGACCCAGTAGGAACCAGTATGGACCAGTAGAGCCCCATAGGGATCCAGTAAGAACCTCTTGTGGAACCAGTAGGAACCAGAAACTCAGGTGGAACCAGTAGGAACCAGTAGGACCTCACACAGACCCAGTAGGAACCAGTCTAGACCAATAGAAGCTCATAGGGACCTAATAGGAACCAGTAGAAGGTCTCGAGGGCCCAGTCCAAACCAGTAGAGACCAGTATGGAGCAGGAGAAGCTGCTATGGGCCCAGTAGGAACCAGTAGGAGGTCATAGAGACCCAGTAGAAGCTCAGGTGGAACCAGTAGGAACCAGTAGGACCTCATCCAGACCCAGTAGGAACCAGTAGGAGCTCATAGAGATCCAGTAGAACCTCTTGTGGAACCAGTAGGAACCAGTAGGACCTCACACAGACCCAGTAGGAACCAGTATGGACCAGTAGGAGCTCATAGAGACCCAGTAGAAGCTCAGGTGGAACCAGTAGGAACCAGGAGAACCTCATCCAGACCCAGTAGGAACCAGTATGGACCAGTAGGAGCTCATAGAGATCCAGTAGAAGCTCAGGTGGAACCAGTAGGAACCAGTAGGTCCTCACATAGACCCAGTAGGCACCAGTATAGACCAGTAGGAGCTCATAGAGACCCAGTAGAAGGTCAGGTGGAACCAGTAGGAACCAGTAGGACCTCATCCAGACCCAGTAGGAACCAGTATGGACCAGTAGGAGCTCATAGAGACCCAGTAGAAGCTCAGGCGGAACCAGTAGGAACCAGTAGAACCTCATCCAGACCCAGTAGGAACCAGTATGGACCAGTAGGAGCTCATAGAGACCCAGTAGAAGCTCAGGTGGAACCAGTAGGAACCAGGAGAACCTCATCCAGACCCAGTAGAAACCAGTATAAACCAGTAGAAGGTCATAGAGACCCAGTAAAAGCTCATGTGGAACCAGTAGGAACCAGTAGGTCCTCACATAGACCCAGTAGGCACCAGTATAGACCAGTAGGAGCTCATAGAGACCCAGTAGAAGCTCAGGCGGAACCAGTAGGAACCAGTAGAGCCTCACACAGACCCAGTAGGAACCAGTAGGAACCAGTAGAACCTCCTGTGGAAGCAGTAGGAACCAGTAGAACTTCATCCAGACCCAGTGGGAACCAGTAGGAACCAGTAGAAGGTCATAGAGACCCAGTAGAAGCTCAGGTGGAACCAGTAGGAACCAGTAGGACCTCATCCAGACCCAGTAGGAACCAGTAGGAGCTCATAGAGACCCAGTAAGAACCTCATGTGGAACCAGGAGGAACCAGTAGGACCTCACACAGACCCAGTAGGAACCAGTAGGAACCAGTAGAACCTCATCCAGACCCAGTGGGAACCAGTAGGAACCAGTCGAAGCTCATAGAGACCATAGAGCTCATATGGACCAGTAGGAGCTCATAGAGACCCAGTAGAAGCTCAGGCGGAACCAGTAGGAACCAGTAGAGCCTCATCCAGACCCAGTAGGAACCAGTAGAAGGTCATAGAGACCCAGTAGAAGCTCAGGTGGAACCAGTAGGAACCAGTAGAACCTCATCCAGACCCAGTAGGACCCAGTAGGAGCTCATAGAGACCCAGTAAGAACCTCATGTGGAACCAGGAGGAACCAGTAGGACCTCACACGGACCCAGTAGGAACCAGTAGGAACCAGTAGAAGGTCATAGAGACCCAGTAGAAGCTCAGGTGGAACCAGTAGGAACCAGTAGGACCTCACACAGACCCAGTAGGAACCAGTATGGACCAGTAGGAGCTCATAGAGACCCAGTAGAAGCTCAGGTGGAACCAGTAGAAGGTCATAGAGACCCAGTAGGAACCAGTATAGACCAGTAGGAGCTCATAGAGACCCAGTAGAACCTCAGGCGGAACCAGTAGGAACCAGCAGAACCTCATGTGGATCCAGTAAGAACCAGTAGAGCCTCACACAGACCCAGTGGGAACCAGTAGGAACCAGTAGAAGGTCATAGAGATCCAGTAGAAGCTCATGTGGAACCAGTAGGAACCAGTAGGTCCTCACACAGACCCAGTAGGAACCAGTATGGACCAGTATGGAGCAGGAGAAGCTGCTATGGGCCCAGTAGGAACCAGTAGGAGGTCATAGAGACCCAGTAGAAGCTCAGGTGGAACCAGGAGGAACCAGTAGGAGCTCATAGAGATCCAGTAGAACCTCTTGTGGAACCAGTAGGAACCAGTAGAGCCTCACACAGACCCAGTAGGAACCAGTATGGACCAGTAGAAGGTCATAGAGACCCAGTAGAAGCTCAGGTGGAACCAGTAGGAACCAGTAGAGCCTCACACAGACCCAGTAGGAACCAGTATGGAGCATGAGGAGTCAGGAGAAGCCAGTGGGAACCAGTAGGAACCAGTAGGAGCTCATAGAGACCCAGTAGAAGCTCAGGCGGAACCAGTAGGAACCAGTAGAAGCTCATAGAGATCCAGTAAGAACCTCATGTGGAACCAGGAGGAACCAGTAGGACCTCACACTGACCCAGTAGGAACCAGTATAGACCAGTAGAAGGTCATAGAGACCCAGTAAAAGCTCATGTGGAACCAGTAGGAACCAGTAGGTCCTCACACAGACCCAGTAGGAACCAGTGGGAACCAGTAGAAGGTCATAGAGACCCAGTAGAAGCTCAGGTGGAACCAGTAGGAACCAGGAGAACCTCATCCAGACCCAGTAGGAACCAGGAGGAGCTCATAGAGACCCAGTAGGAACCTCATGTGGAACCAGGAGGAACCAGTAGGACCTCACACGGACCAGTAGGAACCAGTATGAACCAGTAGGAGGTCATAGAGATCCAGTAGAAGCTCAGGTGGAACCAGTAGGAACCAGTAGGACCTCACACAGACCCAGTAGGAACCAGTAGGAACCAGTAGAAGGTCATAGAGACCCAGTAGGAACCAGTATGGACCAGTAGGAGCTCATAGAGACCCAGTAGAAGCTCATGTGGAACCAGTAGGAACCAGTAGGACCTCACACAGACCCAGTAGGAACCAGTAGGAAGCAGTAGAACCTCATCCAGACCCAGTGGGAACCAGTAGGAGGTCATAGAGATCCAGTAGAAGCTCAGGTGGAACCAGGAGGAACCAGTAGGACCTCACACAGACCCAGTAGGAACCAGTATGGAGCACGAGGAGTCAATAGAAGTCAGTGGGAACCAGTAGGACCCCAGTATCCCCAGTAGGGGCTGCCAGGGCCCCACGACAGAGCCAGTTTGGACTCTCTGGGGACCCGTAGAGACACACTAACC
>JAUMJK010001773.1:0-19772 GCA_033558105.1 Coccyzus lansbergi
ATAATAGTAGGACTTTTATAGCAAGAATGGTTGGGAATAATTCTGATGGCAAGTTTAAGGTGCTTGGGTTTAGAAACAGGATGGTAGTTAATGTATTTATAAGTATAATGTTTGCGTATTCGGCTAGGAAGAATAGGGCGAAGGGCCCTGCGGCGTACTCGACATTGAAGCCTGATACTAATTCTGATTCTCCTTCTGTTAGATCGAATGGGGCTCGGTTTGTTTCAGCTAGGGTTGAGATGAATCATATTATTGCGAGAGGTCATGATGAGAAGATTAGGTACAGGGGCTCTTGGGTTGTGGCTAGGGTATCTAGGGTATAATTACCGCTTAGGGTGATGATTGAGAGGAGAATAATGGCCAGGGTAACTTCGTATGAGATTGTTTGGGCTACTGCCCGTAGTGCTCCGATTAATGCATATTTTGAGTTGGAGGCTCATCCTGATCATAAGATTGAGTATACTGCTAGACTTGATATGGCAATTAGGAATAAGAGGCCTAAGTTTAGGTCGGTGAGTGAAAATGGAAGAGGGAGGGGGATCCAGATTGTGAGGGCTAGGAGCAGGGCTAGTATGGGGGTTATGGTGAAGAGGAATGGGGAGGATGTGGATGGGCGGATGGGCTCTTTGATAAACAGTTTTACTCCGTCTGCTACGGGTTGTAGGAGGCCATATGGTCCTGTGATGTTGGGGCCTTTTCGGGCTTGTATGTAGCTTAGGACTTTTCGTTCTACTAATGTCAAGAAGGCTACGGCAATGAGAATTGGGATAGCATAAGACAGCGATATTAAGAGGTAGGTTAGAAGGGGGTGTTTGATCATGGGTGGGAAGAGCTAGAGAGAGGATTTGAACCTCTGGGTAAAGGGCTTAAGCCTTTTGCATTTACCGGTCTCTGCCACGCTAGCGGCCCTTTTTTAGGGGGTAAGGTGTAGTTACTGGTGTCTTGGTCGTAATTTAGATGCGTTCATTACTTTTAGGGAGGCTTGCCTGGGGTATTGGCCTCACTTTCCCGGTCCTTTCGTACTAGGGAAAGTTTATCATAGATAGAAACCGACCTGGATTGCTCCGGTCTGAACTCAGATCACGTAGGACTGTTAATCGTTGAACAAACGAACCCTTAATAGCGGCTGCACCATTAGGATGTCCTGATCCAACATCGAGGTCGTAAACCTCCTTGTCGATATGGGCTCTTGAAGGAGATTGCGCTGTTATCCCTGGGGTAGCTTGGTTCATTAATCAGATGTACTGGGTCTGGGTACTGTTAGTACGTTGAGGGGTTGCTCTTGGTCAAGAGGTGTGGTCTTGTTTTTGGGGGCTTTGTTCTCCCCCAAGGTCGCCCCAACCAAAAAATACATACCAGCATCCGGCTTTGGTGATCCCTGGTGGGAGGCTTGAAAAATGTGGATAGTGGTTGTTGATTTTTAAGTTCCACAGGGTCTTCTCGTCTTATGTAATTATTCCTGCTTTTGTACAGGAGGATCAATTTCACTGATTATTCACAAGAGACAGTTAAGACCTCGTTTAGCCATTCATACAAGTCCCGATTTATGAGACAATTGATTGCGCTACCTTCGCACGGTTAGGATACCGCGGCCGTTAAACGTTGTGTCACCGGGCAGGCGTCACCTTTAATACTTGGTTGGCTAAAGGCTATGTTTTTGGTAAACAGTCGGGCCTTGGGTTTGCCTAGTTCCTTTTGTGAATTTAAATCTTTCTATTGGGCGCTCCTGAATGTTGGGTTAACAGGGTGGGGTAGTATTAAATCTTGTGGTAGTTGTAGTACTAGTTTGATCTGTTAATAATTTGTGAGATGTAAGTTTGCGCTTGAGAGGGAGGGAGCCCGAGTTACTTATTTTAGCATAAATTCTTCTATGGATATAGGTTGGCCTATTAGTGGTGAGGGATTCATGGAATTTGGAAATCTTTTTAGGGCAGAGCTTTGACGCACTCTTTATTGATGGCTGCTTAAAGGCCCACAATTAGTGTATTTGTAATCTTATCCGCTGGGAGAGGTTGTGTCCTATTTTAAAGGAGCTGTACCTCCTTCAAATTGCTCCTAATTTTCTACGGGGGAGTTGTTTAATGTCTGGGGAGAGAAATTAGGGTAGAACTTAAATTCATTTCACAGGCAACCAGCTATCACCCAGCTCGGTTGGCTTTTCACTTCTACTAGCAAGTCATCCCACTCTTTTGCAACAGAGACGGGTTCGCTCATATATAGCTGCTTGCGAGTAGCTCGCTTGGGTTTCGGGAGGACAAGCTTAAATTCGTTTTGCTTGATTGTTCTCGCTAAATCATGATGCAAAAGGTACAAGGGTTTATCTTTGCTGTTTAGTGCTTGGGTTTTCACTGCTATTTCATCATTCCCTTGCGGTACAAGATCTCTATAGCTCCAAAGTTGGTAGGTTCTTTTCTATCGCCTATACTAAGTTTATAAAATGTTTTTGTTAAAATATTGAGTTGATTTTTGATGTTTCAGGTGGGGGGGGGGGGGGGGGTTGGGCTAGAGGGTGGCTTCAAGGCGATCTGGTTAATTGCAGATATCTCTCGGGTGTAAGCTGAGTGCTTTGTATTATAGCTACGCCTTGGTATTCTAAGTGCACCTTCCGGTACACTTACCTTGTTACGACTTACCTCATCTTTAGCTTGTGGTGATATTAGTTATTTAAATTTGTAGCTTGTGAGGAGGGTGACGGGCGGTATGTACGTATCCCAGAGCCGATTTAAAGGAAGCTTTATTATCCTTCTTTACTGCTAAATCCGCCTTCTAGAGATAATTTCATACCTCTCTCCGTGTTTTCTATTAGTAGAAAATGTAGCCCATTTCTCCCGCCTCATAAGCTATACCTTGACCTGTCTTGCTAGCGGGAGGGCTATTGTGCTCACTGTTGCTCTCTCAGTAGAGGTGGGCTGGCGACGGCGGTATGTAGGCTGCTCTGGGCTAGAGGCGGTTGGGTGTAGCGTGGGTTATCGATTATAGAACAGGCTCCTCTAGGTGGGTTTGGGACACCGCCAAGTCCTTAGAGTTTTAAGCGTTTGTGCTCGTAGTTCTCGGGCGGGCACTTTGGTAGAGTTAAGTACCAAGATTTAGGGCTAGGCATAGTGGGGTATCTAATCCCAGTTTGGGCCCTAGCTTTAGTGGGGTTTGATCTTTCAGGCTTGCTAGGATAACTTTAATGGTGGTTTTAGATGTAACTTTAGCTTATGACAGCTCAGTTACATTTCGATCCTAGGCTAAGTGATAGTGCGTGTACCACTCTTTACGCCGTGTTACAGTTAATTTGGGCTTCTTGTGTGACCGCGGTGGCTGGCACAAGATTTACCAGCCCTGTGAGATGCTATAACTAAGTCAAGTTTACACTTATTGCTTAATGTTAATTACTGCTGAATACCCGTGGGGGTGTGGCTAAGCAAGGCGTCTTGGGCCGCAGGCAGGTTTGTGGGCGTGCCTGATACCTGCTCCTCTTATCTTGGTAAGAAATTAAGGGCATTTACACTGGGGCGCGGATACTTGCATGTATATATCTAGCAAAAACTAACTGTAAGGTTAGGACTAAGTCTTTTGTCCCCGGGTAGTGAAGCCAACCATCTTGGCATCTTCAGTGCCATGCTTTGGTTTAAGCTACAGGGACTGTTTGTTGTTTGTTGTTTGTTGTTTGTTGTTTGTTGTTTGTTGTTTGTTGTTTGTTGTTTGTTGTTTGTTGTTTGTTGTTTGTTGTTTGTTGTTTGTTGTTTGTTGTTTGTTGTTTGTTGTTTGTTGTTTGTTGTTTGTTGTTTGTTGTTTGTTGTTTGTTGTTTGTTGTTTGTTGTTTGTTGTTTGTTGTTTGTTGTTTGTTGTTTGTTTGTTGCCTATTGCTTGCTAGTTTTGCTTGTTGTTTGTAGGGGGGTTGGGTTAGTGATGGTGGGGGTATGGTGTGATAGATATGATTGGTGGGGGCAGGTTGTGTGTATTAATGTAACTCCAGCGTTGTTGGATGGGTGAAGAATGATGTATGTAAGAAGTGTGATGTGTGGGTTGGGTGATGTTTGGTGGGTTCCTATAGTTGAAGTTTTGACAACAGTGGCTTTTCGGGCCATTGATCTTGGAGAAAGGCCAAGTAGGAATTAATTATGATTTATTTTGTTTCTATATTAGCGGTGTGTTTTGTTTTGGGGGGGTTAGCAGTAGCGTCTAATCCTTCTCCTTATTATGGGGTGGTTGGTTTGGTAGTGGCGTCTGTGGTGGGTTGTGGGTGATTATTGAGCTTGGGGGTTTCGTTTGTATCTTTGGTGTTATTCATGGTGTATTTGGGTGGTATGTTGGTGGTTTTTGTGTATTCTGTTTCTTTAGCGGCGGATCCTTTCCCGGAAGCTTGGGGTGATTGGCGGGTCGTTGGGTATGGGTTTGGGTTTGTTTTGGTGATTATTGTGGGAGTGGTTGTTGGGGGTGTTGTGGAATGTCTGAAGTTTGGGATTGTTACTGTTGATAGTGCTGGGGTGAATTTGGTTCGGTTAGATTTTAGTGGTGTTGCGTTGTTTTATTCGTTGGGGGTGGGGATGTTTTTGGTAGCGGGTTGAGGGTTGTTGTTGACGTTGTTTGTTGTGTTAGAGCTTGTGCGGGGGTTGTCTCGGGGGGCCATTCGGGCAGTTTAATGTGGGTAGCAGAGAATAGTTTAATATAGAATACCAGCTTTGGGAGTTGGAGGTAAAGGTTCAATTCCTTTTTTTCTGATAGTGTAAGGGTACTTTGTTTACTGATTTTTGTGCGTAGAATGTGATGTTTTGTGTGTGAAATGATGTTTTTGATTTTATAGGAACCCTAGGAGTGTTCATGATATGGATTGTGATAATTCTTGGGATTTGCGATAAAATTTCATATTATCATGATATTCGTTTATTAATGGAATTCCAGCGGTGATAACGAATGAAAAAAACATGAATAAGTGATGAAAAATTTTACGATGATGATGACGTAAAAATTTAGCTAAAAGTCCCTAGTTTTGTTAGAAAACTTAGAGGAAGTGTAAAACGGAAAAATATGTCTAACGAGCATGAATATAATATCACCACGAGGAGATCTAGTAAGATCATAGTAGTGAATGCTAAACAAAGTGCATCAGTGCTGATATGATTCCCCGGATACGCAAACCGTCTCATTCAGTAACCCCTGAGAGTGACGAACAAGCCCGAGGGCCATCGTAGCCCACGTCTTAGATTGTATGCTCCTGCTCTAGCTACCATGGGCCATCTGTGAGGATTCCAAGAGAGAAAAAAGGAACCAATAGAAGAGAGCCACCCGGATGCCGCGATTACGAGGCAAGGTGTACCTGAAATAGTATGAATGTATCTGTGAATAACACTATTAGAGGCTTAATAGGTGTCATGGCCCTGAAAAAGGAACCAGAGGCGCAAAAGAGCAAGTAGTGCGAGGGGTGTAGGGGGAAAGAATGGGCCTGAAGCTAGTATCTTAGGACCTTATATGCGGCGCGTTGCTGGTTTCACGTGAGGTGTACGACCAATAAATAACCCAATCCTTTAGAAACAGGCACTTCAAGAGCTGTGTCATGTATAGTACTGCTACCATTAATAGTATGTGTTCCTAGCACTTACCGTATCCTTGAGTATAGATTTCATGTATAAGGGAGCACTGTGTATGTCTTTGATCCACTGGACTAGGCTTTTTGGGCTACGCCGGCGGGGAGGGTTCCTTGAAGGTAGGATGTATTCTGTGAAGTTAGGGTCTGACTTGATATTAATGACTTAGAGCATGTATGGTATGTATAATGTGGCCTAGAATTGTATGTAATAGTACATGGATTTGGGACAAAATACCCCTTCGGGGGGGGAAGGGGGGGGGGGGGTAACTCTAAGAAGGGAGTGATCTTCAGTCTTTGGTTTACAAGACCAATGTTTTTTATAAACTATTAGAGTGTTTAGTAGTTGAGTAGCTTGTTTTCTAGTGTGGTAATAGTTGGGAATAAGATTAGGAGGATTGAGAAGTAGGTGAGAGATGCTAGTTGGCCGATGATAATGAATGGGTGCTCTACTGGTTGGCTACCAATTCATGTTAGGATAAATAGGTTAGCCACTAGGATTCAAAATAGGACTTGGGATAAGGGACGGAAGGTTATAGCTCGTTGTTTTGATTTGTGTAGGAGTGGGGCTAGGAAAAGGACTAGTACGGATGCTGCTAGGGCTAGGACTCCTCCTAGTTTGTTGGGGATAGATCGTAGGATGGCGTATGCAAATAGGAAATATCATTCTGGTTTAATATGGGGTGGTGTTACTAGAGGGTTGGCTGGAGAGAAATTTTCTGGGTCTCCTAGGAGGGTGGGGGAGAAGAGGGCTAGGGTCGTTAGGAAAAGGAGTATAATAGTGAATCCTATTAGGTCTTTGAGCGAGAAGTATGGATGGAATGGGATTTTGTCAGAGTTGGATTGAAGTCCTAGGGGGTTGTTTGAGCCGGTTTCGTGAAGGAAGGTGAGGTGGACGATGGTTAGGCCTGCGATTATGAATGGGAGGAGGAAATGTAGGGCGAAGAAGCGGGTTAGTGTGGGATTGTCTACTGAGAATCCTCCTCAGGCCCATTCTACTAGGGTTTGGCCGATGTATGGGATGGCTGAGAATAGGTTGGTAATTACGGTTGCCCCTCAGAATGATATTTGGCCTCATGGGAGGACGTAGCCTACGAAGGCGGTTGCTATGAGTGTTAGGAGAAGGATTACTCCTGTGTTTCAAGTCTCTTTGTTAAGGTATGAGCCGTAGTAGAAGCCTCGTCCGATGTGTAAATAGATGCAGATGAAGAATATCGAGGCTCCGTTTGCGTGGAGGTTGCGGATAAGTCAGCCGTATTGGACGTTGCGGCATGTGTGGGCGACGGATGAAAAGGCGAGGGTTGTGTCTGCAGTGTAGTGTATTGCTAGTAGGAGGCCTGTTATGATTTGTGTGATTAGGCATAGTCCTAGTAGGGACCCGAAGTTTCATCAGGCGGAAATGTTGGAGGGGGTTGGTAAGTCGATTAGGGAGTTGTTGATTATTTTTAGGAGGGGATGTTGTTTACGGAGGTTTGGGGCCATTAGTGGGTTGTGTAGATTATTAGGAGGATTAGGATTGATAGGGCGAATGATCCCAGGTATGTTTTGATGAGTCCTGTGTGAAGGGAGGTGGAGGTTTTGGTTGCGGTTAGTTGAAGGTCAGCAAGTCCTTCTGGTCCTATTTTTTTATACCATGATAGATCAATGAGGTGGGAAGAAATTTTTTGTCCTATGTATATTAGGCCTGCAGAGGCTGGGCGGTGTGTTAGGGGATTGAAGTAACCTAATGAGGAGGAGAAGTTTGAGTATGTGCTTTGTTTGGGGTAAGTTAGTGTGTGGGTTATGTTTGCTAGTTCGATTGCTAGGAGGATTCCTAGGATCGTTAGTAGTAAGGCAGCGGTTTTTATATGTGCTGGTATCGTTATGGGTGGGGTTTTTGTTGGGGTGATGTATGATGTAATGATTAAGCCGGCTGTGATGCTGCCTAGTGCTAGGCGGGTGATTGGGTTAATGATTTTTGGGTCGTTTTCGTTTATAGGAGTGATTGCAGGGATGCGGGTGTGTCCTGTTTGGACTATTATAGTTATCCGTAGGGTATAGGTTGCGGTGAATGATGTTGCTAGTAAGGTGACTAGCAGGGCTCAGGTATTTAGATAGGAGGTATTTAGACTTTCGATGATTAGGTCTTTTGAATAGAATCCTGCTAGGAATGGGGTTCCTATTAAGGCAAGGTTGCCGATGGTTAGGCATGAGGTTGTTGTTGGGAGTATTTTTTGGAGGCTTCCTATTTTTCGGATATCTTGTTCTCCGTTGAGGTTGTGGATGATGGACCCTGAGCAGAGGAATAGTATAGCTTTAAAGAAGGCGTGGGTTGAAATATGCAGGAATGCTAGTTGTGGTAGGTTTAGGCCGATGGTGACTATTATTAATCCTAATTGGCTTGATGTTGAGAAGGCAATGATTTTTTTGATGTCGTTTTGTGTTAGAGCGCATGTGGCGGCAAATATTGTGGATATGGCTCCTAGGCATAGGCATAGTGTTATGGCAGTTTGATTGTTGGTGAGTAGTGGGTGGGTGCGGATGAGTAGGAAAATTCCGGCAACAACTATTGTGCTTGAGTGTAGTAGGGCGGATACTGGGGTTGGTCCTTCTATGGCAGAGGGGAGTCATGGATGTAGTCCGAATTGGGCTGATTTTCCTGTTGCTGCTAGGATTAGGCCTAGCAGGGGGAGTGTTGGGGTTTGTTGATTTGAGAAGGCTTGTTGCATTTCTCAGGAATTTGTAGTGGATGCAAGTCAGGCTATGGTGAGGATGAGGCCAATATCCCCGATTCGGTTGTATAGGATGGCTTGTAGTGCGGCTGTGTTGGCTTCTGCTCGGCCTTGTCATCAGCCGATTAGTAGGAATGATATGATTCCTACTCCTTCTCAGCCAATGAACAGAAGGAATATGTTGTTGGAGACTGTTAGGATTAATATGGCGATTAAGAATAGTAGGAGGTGAGAGAAGAATTTATTGATATATGGTTCAGAGTTTATGTATCATGATGCAAATTGTAGGATGGATCATGTTACAAATAATGCGATAGGAAAGAATATTATAGAATATAAATCTATTTTGAGGCTTATTGGGATTTTGAAGTTTGAGATGAATTTTCATTCTCAGCAGGAGGTGATGCTCTCTGTGCCGGAGTGCAGGAAGAGTGTCATTGGGATTAGGCTGGTGAAGAAGGCAGTTTTGATAGCTTGGGTGATGGTGTTGGGGGAGTTTTGGTACTTTTCTGATAGGAAGGGGGGGATTGTTGGGGTTAGGATTAGTATTAGTGTGAGTATTATAGATGTGTTTAGTAGTAATGCTAAGTCCATTACTTTTACTTGGATTTGCACCAAGGTGGATGGTTCCTAAGACCAGTGGATTACTGCTATCCTTTAAAAGTAAGGAGGCTGAGATTTTAGACTCAGATGCAGGAGTTAGCAGTCCCTGCTGGTTAAACTCCCCCTTGGCAGGTAAGAAGGGTCTAACTTCTATTTTTAGAATCACAGTCTAATGTTTGGTTTGAAACTATACTTGCATATGGGGATTCCTGAGATGAGTTCTGGTTTTGTGATCAGTAGGAGTATTGGGAGGATGTGAAGTGTTATTAGGAGGTGCTCTCGTGTGTTTGAATTTTGGATAGAGGTGATGTGGGTTGGTGTTGTTCCTCGTTGGGTTGTTAGTAGTATGAATAGGGTGTATGCAGCGGTTAATAGGGTGGCTATTCCTGTTAGGATGATGGTATAGTTAGATCAGTTGAATAATGTAATTATGATTGTAAGTTCTGCTATTAAGTTGGTTGTTGGTGGGAGGGCCATGTTTGTTAGGTTTGCTAGTAGTCATCAAGTGGCCATGAGTGGGAGGATGGGCTGAAGGTTGCGTGTTAGGAGTAGAATTCGGCTGTGTGTGCGTTCATAATTTGTGTTAGCTAGGCAGAATAGCATGGATGAGGTGAGGCCGTGGGAGATTATAAGGATTATTGCCCCGGTAAATGATCATTGGGTTTGGATTATGCTGGCAGCGATGACTAATCCTATGTGGCTAACTGATGAATAGGCGATTAATGCTTTTAGGTCAGTTTGGCGAAGGCAGATGGAGCTTGTTATTAGTGCCCCTCATAGTGATAAGGCAAGGAATGGATAGTGTAGGTAGTTTATTAGGGGGGTTATTAAGGTCGTGATTCGTATGATGCCATAGCCTCCTAGTTTGAGTAGTAGGGCGGCGAGTAATATGGAGCCTGCGATTGGTGCTTCGACGTGGGCTTTTGGTAATCATAGGTGGACTCCATATAGGGGGGCTTTTACTATGAATGCTATGAGTAGGGCTACTCCTGATAGTAGGCTTGTCCATGAAGTTGTTATTGGAGAGTTTATTAGGTTCAGTATGGTTAGGTGTAGGGTTCCAATTTGTGTGTGCAGGTTGAGGATAGTGACTAGGAGGGGTAGTGAGCTGATAAGGGTATAGAATAGGAGGTAAATGCCAGCGCTTAGGCGTTCTGGTTGGTTGCCTCATCGGGTGATTAGGATTAGGGTTGGGATTAGGGTTGCTTCGAATGCAATGTAGAATATTGTTAGTTCTGTGGCTGAGAATGCTAGGATAATGAATGGTTGAATTGAAATTAGGGTGGAAATAAATATTCGTTTGCGTGTGGTGGGTTCGGTGTTTAGGTGGTTTTGGCTTGCTATCATTATTAGTGGTAGTAGTCAACATGATAGTGTTATCAGGGGGGAGGAGATTTGGTCAATTCCTGTTCATTGGGTTATGGTTTTGTGTGGGTAGTATGTGGGGGTTAACCAGTGGAGGCTAATAGTGGCAATTAGTAGGCTGTGCATAGTGATGTTGGTTCATAAAAATTTTGTTGGTGAGAGGAGGGCTGTGGGTAGGAGTATAATAGTTGGTAAAATAATTTTTAGCATTGTAGTAGGTTGAGGTTGTGGAGATGGTCTGAGCCGTGCGTTCGGGTAGAGGCTACTAGTATTGCCAGTCCGGTGCCTGCTTCGCAGGCTGAGAATGCTAGTATTAGGATAGGTGCTAGGGTTAGGGAGGGTGTTTGATTCTCGATGGGGAGGGTTGACAGGGCTATGTATATGGATAATATTATGCTTTCTAGGCATAGTAAAGTGGAGATTAAGTGGGTTCGGTGGAATGCTAGTCCTAGGCCGCTTAGAGTAAAGGCTGAGTAAAAGCTTAAGTGTAGTAGCGACATAAGAAAGTCATAGGGTTGCACTATGGTTTGTTAAGCCGAAATTAACTGTCTTTTTTAGACTAACTTTCTTGCTTTTGTTTATTCTGCTCATTCTAGGCCTCCTTGTGTTCATTCGTAGACTAGTCCTAGTGTGAGTAGGAGAATAATTGCCGAGGTTCAGGTTAGGGTGGTGATTGGGGATTGGAGTTGTGTTGCCCAGGGGAGAGGAAGTAGTAATGCGATTTCTAAGTCGAATAAGAGGAATAAGATTGCTACTGAGAAAAAATCGGATTGAGAATGGGAGTCGGGCGGATCCTAGGGGGTCAAATCCGCATTCGTATGGTGATAGTTTTTCTGAGTCTGGGATGATTTGGGTGAGTCAGAAGTTTAATGTGGTTAGGATAATGGTTAGTGTGAGGGATAGCATTAGTATAAATATGATTATGTTGATTGCTCTTCTCTGGAGTTAAACCAGATTCTATGGATTGGAAGTCAATTGTAATGGATATACTAGAAGAGCATGATCCTCATCAGTAGATTGTGATGTAGAGGAATAATCAGATGATATCTACGAAATGTCAGTATCAAGCGGCGGCTTCGAATCCGAAGTGGTGGTTTGATGTGAAGTGGAATTTAACGAGCCGTAGTAGGCAAATGGATAGGAAGGATGATCCAATGATTACATGTAATCCGTGGAAGCCTGTGGCGACGAAGAATGTTGAGCCGTAAACTCCGTCGGCGATTGAGAATGGGGCTTCGTAGTATTCTATAGCCTGGAGGGCTGTGAAGTAAAATCCTAGTAGAATTGTTAGGGCTAGTGCTTGAATTGCTTGGTTGCGGTTGCCCTCTGTAATACTATGGTGGGCTCATGTGACGGTCACTCCTGATGCAAGGAGGATAGCTGTGTTTAGTAGAGGGACTTCTAATGGGTTGAGGGGCTTGATTCCTGTTGGAGGTCATTGTCCTCCTAGTTCGGGTGTTGGGACTAGGCTGGAGTGAAAGAATGCTCAAAAGAATCCTAGGAAGAAAAATGCTTCTGATGTAATGAATAGGATTATTCCGTATCGTAGGCCTTTTTGTACGGTGGGTGTGTGGTGGCCTTGAAAGGTAGCCTCTCGTACGATGTCTCGTCATCATTGGATTATGATTAGGATTGTGGTTAATAGGCCTAGGGTTAGTAAGTGTGAGGAGTTATGGTGAAATCATATGATTAGTCCTGATGTAGTAAGTAGGGCGGCAATTGCTCCGAAGATGGGTCATGGGCTTGGGTCTACTATGTGGTATGAATGTGCTTGGTGGGCCATTAAATGTTTTCTTGTAAGTAGAGGCTTAGTAATAGGACGAAGACGTAGGCCTGGATTATGGCTACTGCGATTTCCAGGATAGTAAGTAACATAAGGATTATGGCAGTAAGGGCGGATACGGCTGGCAGGATTGGGAGGAGAACTGAGGTGGCTGTGGAAATGAGTTGGATTAGTAGGTGCCCTGCGGTTAGGTTTGCAGTTAATCGCACTCCTAGTGCTAGTGGGCGGATGAGGAGGCTGATGGTTTCGATTAAGATGAGTGCTGGGATGAGGGGGGTGGGTGTGCCCTCTGGAAGGAGGTGGCCTAGGGATGTTGAGGGTTGATTTCGTAGACCTGTGAGGAGGGTGGCTAGTCATAGGGGGAAGGCAAGTGCCATGTTTATGGATAGTTGGGTGGTTGGGGTGAATGTATATGGGAGAAGGCCTAGTAGGTTGATTGATAGTAGTAGTACTATTAAGGAGGTTAGGGTTAGGGCTCATTTATGGCCGTTTTTATTTAGTGGGATTATAAGTTGTTTTGTGATGAGGTTTAGTAGCCATGATTGAATGGTATGGAGGCGGTTAGTGAGTCATCGGCTGTTTGGGGAAGGGATCAGGAGTGCTGGGAATAGTATTGAGATTAGGATGAGTGGGATGCCTATGAGGCTAGGGGTTGCGAATTGGTCAAAGAAGCTTAGGTTCATGGTCAGGTTCATGGGGTGGTTTTATATGGTAGGGCGTGTTTGGTTAAAGGTAGGTTGGTTTGGAGGAATGCTAGGACTTTTGGTTGAATGATTAGGAGGAATGTGAATCATGTCAATAGTATAATGGAAAATCACGGGTTTGGGTTTAGTTGTGGCATATCATTAAGGAGGGGTTAGGTCCTCTTTCTCTAGCTTAAAAGGCTAGTGCTGTTACATAGCTTCTTAATGATTAGGATGATAGTAGTGAGGATCAGTTTTCGAAGTGGGTGAGTGGTACTGATTCAATTACGATTGGTATGTAGCTATGATTTGCGCCACAAATTTCTGAACATTGGCCGTAGAAGACACCTGGGCGGGTGGTGATGAATGATGTCTGGTTTAGTCGGCCTGGGATGGCGTCTGTTTTTACTCCTAGGGTTGGTACGGCTCAGGAGTGAAGTACGTCGTTGGCTGTTACAATAATACGCATGTGTGACTCTATGGGGATGACAATTCGATGGTCAACTTCTAGTAAACGGAAATAGCCCGGGGGGAGTTCTGTTGAGGGGATTATGTATGAGTCAAATGTGAGGTCTTTGAAGTCGGTATATTCGTAAGATCAGTATCATTGGTGGCCGATGGCTTTCAGTGTCAGGTCAGGTTCGTCAATTTCGTCTATTATGTATAGAATTTGTAATGATGGGAGGGCAAGTAGGATGAGGACGATAGCTGGTAGGATTGTTCAGATTAGTTCTACTTCTTGGGCGTCGACAGTGTTGGAGGATAGTTTTTCTATAAGTATAAGTGCTAAGAGGTATAGGACTAGGCTGCAGATAGTTAGTGCAACCATTAGAGCGTGGTCGTGGAATTCGACTAGTTCTTCTATGATTGGGGATGATGCATCTTGAAACCCAAATTGTGAGTGGTTAGCCATGTGGGGTGTACAGGGTTTTCACTTGTGACTTAGCCTTGACAAGGCTATGTAATTGTTTTACTAACATCCCATAAGAAAGAAGCATAAGTGGTTTGATGCGGTTGGCTTGAAACCAGCGTATGAGGGTTCGATTCCTTCCTTTCTTGGATTTGGACAAAGGCTGGTTCTTCGAAGGTGTGGTATGGGGGTGGGCAGCCATGAATTCATTCGATGTTTGTTGATGTTAGTTCTGGTTGTAGGACTTTTCGTTTTGATGCGAAGGCCTCTCAGATGATAAATATCAGCATAATTACAGCTGTTATGGAAATTAGGGAGCCGATGGATGATATAGTGTTTCATAGGGTGTAAGCGTCTGGGTAGTCTGAATATCGGCGTGGTATACCAGCTAAGCCTAGGAAGTGTTGTGGGAAGAATGTTAGGTTTACACCAGTGAATATTACCCCAAAATGGGCTTTGGCTCATGTTTGGTGTAAGGTAAATCCGGTGAATAATTGGAATCAGTGAGTGAATCCTGCTAGGATAGCAAATACGGCCCCTATTGATAGTACATAATGGAAGTGGGCAACTACGTAATATGTATCATGTAGGGCGATGTCTAATGAAGAATTTGCTAGTACGATTCCGGTTAGGCCTCCAATTGTGAATAGGAAGATAAATCCTAAGGCTCATAGTATTGGAGGATCTCATTTGATAGTCCCCCCATGGAGTGTGGCTAGTCAGCTGAACACTTTGATACCGGTTGGGATTGCGATGATTATTGTGGCTGATGTGAAGTAGGCTCGTGTGTCTACGTCTATTCCTACAGTGAATATGTGGTGAGCTCATACAATGAATCCTAGGAATCCAATGGATAGTATAGCTCAGACTATTCCTATGTAACCGAATGGTTCTTTTTTGCCTGAGTAGTATGCCACTACGTGAGAGATGATCCCGAATCCTGGGAGGATTAGAATATAAACTTCTGGATGGCCGAAGAATCAGAATAGGTGTTGGTATAATACTGGGTCACCTCCCCCAGCGGGGTCGAAGAATGTAGTATTTAGGTTGCGGTCTGTTAGTAATATAGTGATGCCGGCGGCGAGAACTGGTAGGGATAGTAGGAGTAGAACGGCGGTAATGAGGACTGATCATACGAATAAGGGCGTTTGGTATTGGGATAGGGCTGGGGGTTTTATGTTAATAGCTGTTGTAATGAAGTTAATTGCTCCTAGGATTGATGAAATACCTGCTAGGTGAAGGGAGAAGATAGCGAGGTCTACTGAAGCTCCGGCGTGGGCTAGGTTGCCGGCTAGAGGGGGGTATACGGTTCATCCAGTCCCTGCTCCTGCTTCTACTGTGGAAGATGCTAGCAGGAGAAGGAAGGAGGGGGGAAGAAGTCAGAAGCTTATGTTGTTTATGCGGGGAAATGCTATGTCTGGAGCGCCAATTATAAGTGGGACAAGTCAGTTACCGAATCCTCCGATTATAATTGGTATAACTATAAAGAAGATTATTACAAAGGCATGTGCGGTAACAATTACGTTATAGATTTGGTCATCTCCTAGTAGGGTCCCTGGTTGTCCGAGCTCTGCGCGGATGAGTAGGCTTAGGGCTGTACCGACTATACCGGCTCAAGCGCCGAAGATGAGGTATAGGGTGCCGATATCTTTGTGGTTGGTGGAGAATAGTCATCGGGTAATGAAAGTCACAGGTAAGATGGCTGAGTGCTAAGGCGTTAGGCTGTAGACCTTTTTACAGAGGTTCAATTCCTCTTCTTATCGGCTCTGTAGTGAAATTCATGTTGAGTTGCAAGCTCATTGATGTACATTGAGTGTACCGGAGCCTTATTTAGACGGAAGCCTGTTGGTTTGGGCATCTAGCTGTTAACTAGGATTTTGTGGGATCGAAGCCCGCCTGTCTAGAGTAAGGCCCTAGCTTAATTAAAGCACTTGAGTTGCATTCATGGGATGTAGGTTAATGTCCTACGGGTCTTAGCAGAAACTAAGAGGTTTTAACTCTTGTTTAAGGCTTTGAAGGCCTTCGGTTTGTGTTATCCTAAGTTTCTATGTTGTTGTCAGGATTATTGGGGAGATCGGAAGGAGTAGAATGGATAGGGAGGTTAGGATAGCAATTGAGATGTTTGGTGCTTTGTTGGTGTGTCACTGTTTCATGTAGTTTGTGGAGTTTGGGGGGAGTGTGATTGTTGAGTAGAAGGCGAGTCGTAGGTAGAAAAATAGTCCTAGAAGTGATAGTATTGCTATCAATGTTGCTGTTGGCGTGAGGTCTTGTTTTGTTAGATCAAGGATGATGAGTCATTTTGGGAGGAACCCTGTTAGTGGGGGTAAGCCTGCTAGTGAAAGGAGTGTCAGTGTGAGTGCAGAATATAGGATTGGAGTTTTTGTCCATGAGATTATTATTGTGGATAGTTTTAGGACTTTGGTTGTGTTGAGTGTGAGGAATACAGTGGAGGTTATAATTGAGTAGATGAGGAAGTTTAGTAGGGTGAGGTTTGGATTGTAGATGATAATGATAGTTATTCAGCCTAGGTGGGAGATGGATGAGAAGGCCAAGATTTTGCGTATTTGAGTTTGGTTGAGGCCTATTCAGCCTCCTAAAGCTGTGGATGCGATGGCTATGATTGATAGGAGGATAGGATTTATGGAGTGTGATACTATGAGTAGAATTGTAAGTGGGGGCAATTTTATGATTGTGGATAGGAGTAGGGCGGTGGTTAAAGAGGAGCCTTGTAGGACTTCTGGGAACCAAAAGTGGAATGGCACTAGGCCTAGTTTTATTGCGATTGCTGTGGTTAAAAGGATGCAGGATGTAGGATTGTTTATTTGGGTAATGTCTCATTGGCCTGTGGCTCAGGCATTGGTTATGCTGGAGAAGAGTAGGAGTGTTGATGCAGCTGCTTGGATTAGGAAATATTTAATTGTGGCTTCGATTGCACGGGGGTGGTGGGATTTTGCAATTAGTGGGATGATCGCAAGAGTATTAATTTCTAGTCCTGTTCAAGCTATGATTCAATGGTTGCTTGAAACTGTGATGGTGGTTCCCAGTAAGAGGCTTGTTATGAGGATCAGTTTTGCATGGGGGTTCATTAGTAGGGGAAGGGGTTAAACCATCATTTTCGGGGTATGGGCCCGATAGCTTTGTTAGCTTACTCTACTAGAAAGTAATATAATGGAAGTATGGAGGGTTTTGATCTCTTCTGTGTAGGTTCGATTCCTACTTTTCTAATTTGTATGGAGGTTTGGGGAGGAAATGAGAGGGCTGGTATACCTCTATGTTCACTTTATCATAGTGACCCTTTGTGTTCAGGCACATTTCCTGAGAGGAAGTACAGGAGTCTTAGGTGAGGGGGTAGTCCTGCATAGCAGATTGGTATGCTTACGTGTCATAGGCATAGGGCTAGTGTTAGGGGGAGGAAGCTTTTCCATAGAAGATGTATGAGTTGATCGTAGCGGAATCGTGGGTATGAGGCGCGAATCCATAAGAAGCTGAAGGATAATAGTAGGACTTTTATAGCAAGAATGGTTGGGAATAATTCTGATGGCAAGTTTAAGGTGCTTGGGTTTAGAAACAGGATGGTAGTTAATGTATTTATAAGTATAATGTTTGCGTATTCGGCTAGGAAGAATAGGGCGAAGGGCCCTGCGGCGTACTCGACATTGAAGCCTGATACTAATTCTGATTCTCCTTCTGTTAGATCGAATGGGGCTCGGTTTGTTTCAGCTAGGGTTGAGATGAATCATATTATTGCGAGAGGTCATGATGAGAAGATTAGGTACAGGGGCTCTTGGGTTGTGGCTAGGGTATCTAGGGTATAATTACCGCTTAGGGTGATGATTGAGAGGAGAATAATGGCCAGGGTAACTTCGTATGAGATTGTTTGGGCTACTGCCCGTAGTGCTCCGATTAATGCATATTTTGAGTTGGAGGCTCATCCTGATCATAAGATTGAGTATACTGCTAGACTTGATATGGCAATTAGGAATAAGAGGCCTAAGTTTAGGTCGGTGAGTGAAAATGGAAGAGGGAGGGGGATCCAGATTGTGAGGGCTAGGAGCAGGGCTAGTATGGGGGTTATGGTGAAGAGGAATGGGGAGGATGTGGATGGGCGGATGGGCTCTTTGATAAACAGTTTTACTCCGTCTGCTACGGGTTGTAGGAGGCCATATGGTCCTGTGATGTTGGGGCCTTTTCGGGCTTGTATGTAGCTTAGGACTTTTCGTTCTACTAATGTCAAGAAGGCTACGGCAATGAGAATTGGGATAGCATAAGACAGCGATATTAAGAGGTAGGTTAGAAGGGGGTGTTTGATCATGGGTGGGAAGAGCTAGAGAGAGGATTTGAACCTCTGGGTAAAGGGCTTAAGCCTTTTGCATTTACCGGTCTCTGCCACGCTAGCGGCCCTTTTTTAGGGGGTAAGGTGTAGTTACTGGTGTCTTGGTCGTAATTTAGATGCGTTCATTACTTTTAGGGAGGCTTGCCTGGGGTATTGGCCTCACTTTCCCGGTCCTTTCGTACTAGGGAAAGTTTATCATAGATAGAAACCGACCTGGATTGCTCCGGTCTGAACTCAGATCACGTAGGACTGTTAATCGTTGAACAAACGAACCCTTAATAGCGGCTGCACCATTAGGATGTCCTGATCCAACATCGAGGTCGTAAACCTCCTTGTCGATATGGGCTCTTGAAGGAGATTGCGCTGTTATCCCTGGGGTAGCTTGGTTCATTAATCAGATGTACTGGGTCTGGGTACTGTTAGTACGTTGAGGGGTTGCTCTTGGTCAAGAGGTGTGGTCTTGTTTTTGGGGGCTTTGTTCTCCCCCAAGGTCGCCCCAACCAAAAAATACATACCAGCATCCGGCTTTGGTGATCCCTGGTGGGAGGCTTGAAAAATGTGGATAGTGGTTGTTGATTTTTAAGTTCCACAGGGTCTTCTCGTCTTATGTAATTATTCCTGCTTTTGTACAGGAGGATCAATTTCACTGATTATTCACAAGAGACAGTTAAGACCTCGTTTAGCCATTCATACAAGTCCCGATTTATGAGACAATTGATTGCGCTACCTTCGCACGGTTAGGATACCGCGGCCGTTAAACGTTGTGTCACCGGGCAGGCGTCACCTTTAATACTTGGTTGGCTAAAGGCTATGTTTTTGGTAAACAGTCGGGCCTTGGGTTTGCCTAGTTCCTTTTGTGAATTTAAATCTTTCTATTGGGCGCTCCTGAATGTTGGGTTAACAGGGTGGGGTAGTATTAAATCTTGTGGTAGTTGTAGTACTAGTTTGATCTGTTAATAATTTGTGAGATGTAAGTTTGCGCTTGAGAGGGAGGGAGCCCGAGTTACTTATTTTAGCATAAATTCTTCTATGGATATAGGTTGGCCTATTAGTGGTGAGGGATTCATGGAATTTGGAAATCTTTTTAGGGCAGAGCTTTGACGCACTCTTTATTGATGGCTGCTTAAAGGCCCACAATTAGTGTATTTGTAATCTTATCCGCTGGGAGAGGTTGTGTCCTATTTTAAAGGAGCTGTACCTCCTTCAAATTGCTCCTAATTTTCTACGGGGGAGTTGTTTAATGTCTGGGGAGAGAAATTAGGGTAGAACTTAAATTCATTTCACAGGCAACCAGCTATCACCCAGCTCGGTTGGCTTTTCACTTCTACTAGCAAGTCATCCCACTCTTTTGCAACAGAGACGGGTTCGCTCATATATAGCTGCTTGCGAGTAGCTCGCTTGGGTTTCGGGAGGACAAGCTTAAATTCGTTTTGCTTGATTGTTCTCGCTAAATCATGATGCAAAAGGTACAAGGGTTTATCTTTGCTGTTTAGTGCTTGGGTTTTCACTGCTATTTCATCATTCCCTTGCGGTACAAGATCTCTATAGCTCCAAAGTTGGTAGGTTCTTTTCTATCGCCTATACTAAGTTTATAAAATGTTTTTGTTAAAATATTGAGTTGATTTTTGATGTTTCAGGTGGGGGGGGGGGGGGGGGTTGGGCTAGAGGGTGGCTTCAAGGCGATCTGGTTAATTGCAGATATCTCTCGGGTGTAAGCTGAGTGCTTTGTATTATAGCTACGCCTTGGTATTCTAAGTGCACCTTCCGGTACACTTACCTTGTTACGACTTACCTCATCTTTAGCTTGTGGTG